>PISX010015231.1:9142-50404 GCA_004024625.1 Mellivora capensis | reverse complement strand
CAACATTCCACTTAATGTTTTATGATGTTTGTACTAATTTTTCATATTATACTATCCACATCTACCCAGAAACAAGGATTAGAATCCTCTTTAGTTTATTATGAATGAAATAGAATCCAGTAGAAGCTTGGATATCTGAATGAAGCAAAAATTGGGACCATTTTAGAACTTAATTCAACAAAAACTTGAGTTCCGGTTGCCCAAGTACTGCTTCCTTATTTCCTTTGATTATCTGATTTAACAGGTTGTTACCCTATGGGAGCAGATAAATGTCACTCTATGGCTAGGCTCTATCACCTGTAAGATAGTGATACTAAGATTGTCTATGGGGTTATTGTAAGGAACAGAAAACATCGAAGGGAGCTTGTCAGCAGTAGACATTATAATGATCAAACTTCTGCTTGGTCTGTATGCCTGAAAAGAAATTTCTGCTAGATCTGTGTTGTCCCAAGGTTATGGTGTTTCATTTTTAAAAAACTGCTCTTATCCTGGTGGTGGGTATCATGGAGGGCACATATTGCATGGAGCACTGGATATGGTGCATAAAAAATGAATCTTGGAATACTGAAAAGAAATAAAATAAAATAAAATGGAAAAATTTTAAAAATAAAAGAAATAAATATTTTTTAAAAACTGATCTTACAAGCAGTTTTTTAATATCTCCAAATGGGGAACAAAAAGACCATTCATAGACAGTTAGGTCTCTGTATGAGCAGGCTCACCTCTATCCACCTTGTCTCTTATAAACATTCATTCATTCATATTTTCTTTGAATAAAGAGGAAGGGATGGTGGTGGTTAAAGCAGGAACTAGCTGCGCCCAGTTTCATCTACAAAAGGGGAGAATACTCGTGGTCTTCATCGGGTTGCTGCGGCCCATGCACCAGCTCATGAGCGCTCTGTGCCTAACTGTTGTCCCTCTCACTCTTTCCCTGCAATTGCATCCTACCTGCTCTTAAGTTCTGTATGTCTTTTCCCCATGATCGTGAACCTCATGTATCAGTCATTTCTTTGAATCCCTGTGGCACTCACCATCTGGCTTATATGGGTCTCTATCGTTTCCTGCATGTTAACCTCATTTCTCAGAAGAGCATGAACTCCGCAAAGGCAAGCCAGACGCCTGGCACGCAGGGTTAAACTGTGAGCTGAATTCTTGCTGCCCACTACTGAAGGAGGCACAGATTGTTACTCTGATGCTCCACTGTCTCTTCAGGAGAAGTTTCAGTGCATGTGATGGATTGGAACAATATAGGCATGTATTACAAGAGACGCTAAAAGAAAATGTAGAATAAGACATAACAGGTATTATTCAAATGTTTATCTTATTTATTTGTTTTTCTTAAACATTTTATTTATTTAATTGCAAGAGAGAGAAAACACAAGCAAAGGGGAGCAGGAGAGGGAGAAGCAGAGATCCCGCTGAACAGGGAGCCGTCGTGGGGCTCCATTCCAGGAACCTGGTATCATGACCTGAGCTGAAGGAAGAGGCCTAACTGACTGAGCCACCCAGGCATCCGTCAAATGTTTATTTTAAATAATTATTTTCGAGGTGTTAGTTTTAAGCTCTCTTCTCTTTTCATAGAGGTACTGCTCCTTTGGCATGCATCTTAGAAAGGAAGAGATCTTCCCCCTAAGTTAGCTGCAGCGCCCAGCCCCGCCCAATTTTCAGGCCAGACAAAGACCAATGTTCTTCCAAGGGCTCAGACACTTATCTGCTAGGCCTGGAACTTGTTGCTACATCTCTGTGCCATAACTGTTGTACTTGGTGCTGAGTGTGACAAGCCGTAACTCCCCCCACATCTCACATCAGATGGCCCCATTTGTGTGGCTGGGCTTCTGCCTGCTTCTGTTTCCTACTGAATACTTTCTTTGTGGACTGGCACTCTGCCCTGCACCCAGCCCACTCAGCCAGCCAGTCTAACTCTGTCCATGCCCCTCCCCTGGCAGGGGAACAGGGCACAGCCAGCCAAAAGGCTTCAACTTTCAGTGCTTTTATGGGACAAGCTTAAGTTTGCTAAAGATCAAGTCTGGGATTAAGGTTAACTCAACTGCTGGGAAATGCTTCCAATGGAAGAGTAACTCAGAGCCATGAACTTAGTGCCAGTCCTAACAACATGCTACTATCCTATACTGACTGCTGCTGTGTTGACTCATTATGTCAGAACTTCTTGGATAGCAATAGCTTCAATCAAGTTCAAATTCACTGAGCCCTTTGCTCCCTGAGCATTGGACAATTGGCCATCTTTCTAGAAGATGCGTTCTTGAGCCAGAGTTGATTCCAGCTTCTCACCCTTCACCTCCAGCTCCTACCCCAAGATCCTTGCACATCTTTGTGCCATTTCCTCTGAGACCAGACTTCCTAGGGTTTTCCTTCATGGGAACTAGAGCTCAAAAATAAATCTAAGGATGGGAGAACACACCAATTCCTGCCATGTTACCTAGAGGCCTCCATCTTACTACGACAGCACGTTCAGAGTCCTTTAACTGAGTTCCAGAAGCTGCCATTGGCTCATCAAAACAGGGTGCCCTTATATGGTTTTCTATCCCTTGTTCCCCTAGCGCTGTCATTTCCAACTAAGAAGCTTTTTATTCGCTGTGCCTGTTTGCCAAAACTCATATAAATCAGAGCGTGCACTTTGCAAGACTTAGATTTGATTAATCTTAAAAATTTAGAAGCTGCATGAGTGGGGTTTGAGATTAAGTGTGCAAAGATGTTTAGAAGCAGCTTCCCCACCAGCCTTCAGATTGAGATGGATGAGAAGCAATACCGGGTTTGAGCTGCCCATAATTGAAAAAGTGTGTGCCCAGAATATCATATTTATCCTTCCTTTCTCCAAGAGCCGTAACTTTAAAGCCTCTGTTAGAACCTCAATCAAGTGAATGTCTTCAACTGTAAGCATCCCAGATATTCTCAGCATTTATGATACTTAAAGAACAGGGATACGAAGGCTGAAGATAAAAGGTACTGGGGTGGAGGAGAGTCAATTCCCAAATGGGACTGGGCCCCCAGGCATCCTGGGAAAGTAGCATAAACCTGTAGAAGAGGAGCATTTGTGAGTGAGCGAACAATAGCAGGGCAAATGCAAGCCACGCCAATCTAATCTGCTAACCTGGAGTCTGCGGTCATAGTGGCCACTGTGGTCCTTCCAGAAGGCATCCCGGGCTAGCTGGTGCCCAGCTGAGGGGCTCCATTCACCCCCTATTCTATGTAAGTGAACATGGTTGCTGAAGTTGAGAAACTTCAGCTGAGAAACAGCATTCATACGAGCATTCAGCCAACCCCAGGCACCTGCTCCGTGCAGTCCTGAGCACGGTGTGGGGAGGAAGGCAGATACGTGTGGGAAACAGGTATTGATCTGGGGGAGCTTTCTAATCTCTTACCTGGCCACGACTCTGCTGTCAGACTGGGATTTGACCGTGCTAATGTCCAATCGGCCTTTTGTTCCCTGACCACCCACCCCCGTCCTTTTCCACTTCACCCACCCCTGTTACCTCCTTTTTTAAATGACATAATGCAGGCTCCCAACTCTAGATGACTGTAGATGTGACCTTGGACTCAGAATCTCTCCAGAAAATTAACTCTGCTCTTCACTGTCTTTGGAAAACTTGAATGTCGACGTTTAAAAGTTCTCCTAGTGTTCTGTGTGAGTGTGTAGGTACTCACATGCATCAGCCGTACACAAACAATCCACACAAGGCATTTCTAGTTAAGACCAGGCCCAGGGCCATACAGCCAACTTTCAACACGAATCATAAATGAAACGTAAGTATTAAAAAGTTGGCAAGACCCTTAACATGAGGTTTTATTTTCACTGCAGCTCTGTGAAGTTTGAACAAGGGTCACACATAGTAGCCATGTGGAAGAGTGCTGTGTAGGAACAAGAAAAGGGGCTGATTCTCCCTGTTCGTGTTTGTTTTTCAAAGGTGTAATGCAAAGAGATGGTATCATGAGCAGAATATTCTGGCCACTCACCGGACCTGGCGGAGATGGTGACGCAAAGAGCTCACGGGCAAGTTAACAGATCCCTGAGCTACTGTGAGCTATTGACAGCCAGCAGTACCTGGGGACCGTGTGCAGGGCAGTGTCCCAGCCTGCCTGGAGGTCCCGGATGGAGAGGTCTGGGGCTGATTCTGACGCAGGTAGTCAAGGGGCCTTACCAAGGAGCGTGCCTGCTCCGTGAAAACCTGCTGACCATCTGTATGGCTGGCATCTAGATCACGGGCACCCAGGGGTTCATTTGACTCTTCTCATATTTTTTAATTTTTGTAAAATGGAAGTCAAGCCAAACCAAACCAAAAACCCATACTTTCACGGTGTGCCTAATGTTCCAAACGCCCCCACATCTCAGAAACATAAGGAAAAAGACAAAGGGGAGTGTGGAATTCTCTTCCAGCCCCCAGTTCTTGGCTCCGTCTGGATCTTTGTGTGCCTTGAAATTCGTCTACACTTGTTGAAAAGCCACATAGGGGATGCTTAGTCAGAAGTCTGGCCACTTTGGATCAGACCAGATGACAGACTGACAGCCTCTACTTAGTACAGCATGTACTTTCGTCCTGGACCCTCCAGAGGACAGAAGAGGGGGCCCCGCCAGATCCACAGGTGTAGATGCTTTTTCCCCACTGGGTGCGGAGCTGCAGTCAGAAATTCTTTTCCTAGCATATGTGACTGATTAGAGCTAATATCTCATTTCTAATTCCATTGATTCCTTAAAAACAGCAAGTCCCAAAGACCATGGCTATTCTTAGCAATTTCAACTCCTCCCCCAGCGGGCTTCCCGCCTCTGGGAGAGGGAGAAGGTGGCCAGAAGGGAGTCTGGTCGACATGGGCAACGAGTGTCAGTGGGACCCCATGTCTGAAGCACACGCCTGCAGTGAGAGCCACACAAACCCACACATGGGTCTCTGCTGCCTCCTGTCTTTCCCATTTCCAAGCCACATCCGTGGCAGAACTACCATTAATAACGGGAAGGCTCCTTTGCAGGCCCAAGAACTCTGCGACTTCCACATTCAAAATGGGTCCCTCCTCCCTAGTCCTTTAATCTCCCTGTGGTTTGGTAGGAAAGCCTCTCTATGGCCCTCCTTTTTGTTACTGCAGGAGAGAAGGACAAAGTGTGGGCCCCATCCATCCCAATAAAAGATTTTAGTCCTCAGGGTGGATTTTTCAATGCAGACACAGCAACAGGCCAGGAGGCCTGATCTCCGGGATCAGGAGGAGGAGAGGAGGAGGAGAAGGAGGAGGAGGAGGAGAACGGGAGAGAGGATGAAGCCGACTTGCCAGGTCAGCTCTTTGGGGACTGTGGGGTTCCACACAATATCGTGATGGTCTGCCCTGTGGTGGCCTCCATGAGTGCTTGTTGGGCTGAATTGAATTAATCACATAGAATGTCCCTCAGGATTCTATATGTGTAGCCCACCCTTGTCTTAAGAGGCCCTGTGGTTTCACAGACAACACCTCAGGCCCAGAAGGAAGGAACAACGTGCATGACTTTGTTCAGCACTACCCGGCCAGGAGCTGTGTGACCTTAGATAAGCCTCCTGACCTGAGTCTCGATTTCTGCCCCGGTGAGAACAAAAGCCTGGCATCAGAATTACTTAATGTTTTCTGTGACCTCTTCCAGCTTTAAAGAGAAAAGAATAAAGATTTGAGTCAACACTGGCTTTCCCTTGAGTCAAAATTTCCACCAAGTTGCCGAAGGCCACCGTATATTTTCTGCATCCTGCTCTCTCTTCTTTGGGCTTTGAAAACAGACCAGGTTGAATGCAACTTCATGGTTCACATTCGCACAGCAAAAATCAGAGCCCTCCAAAGCCAGCACCAGGGATAAAATGATGATAAATGGAAACGAACTTTATCATCCAAAAATACCCCCTCGAACTCTGAAGAAATATTGATAATAACTCTCCATCTGCTGAATAAATCAGAACAAGACTGGAGATCCTACCCAACATTGTTTGAGCATGGAGGACAGCCAGGAAAGTACTAGAGTTTCATGAAAACCGATCTCAGGAGAACTGACATAAATAAAACATGTCAAAGTTTTAAAGAGGAAAAGAAAATAAAAGGGATAGCAGAAGTGTTTTCTGTTTATTATTATCCCCACTGTAAAGAGCTTTTGTAGGAAGAACACAGGTCGGGGAATCAGGATGCTAGGCTCCCACTCTAGTCTCCACTCCAGAGCCCACCTGAGCTTAGTGAAATCGTTTCACCTCTCTATACAGGTTACCTTTCTTCGTGATTGTGAGGTGCAGGGGAAAATTTAAAGAAAACATAGAAAAGAGTTTTAGAGGGAGGGGTGGTGAGAAGTGCCTAAAACTTAAGATCTGAATAAATTGCTTGGTTATTGACAAAACAATATGGCGGCCTGACTCCGAATCCTGGAGCGGAAGAGCTGCGGGAGCAGCAGCTGCTTTAGGGCGCCCCCAGCAGGTTGGCCCCGATGTTGGCACCAGGCTAGAGCCCATGATTTCTGGTCCCATGGGACCTTCCTGGGCTCTGCGCTCGCCTGGGTCAGGCGAGGCAGCCAGACCTGCTATGGGGATGAGCAGGACAGAGTTGAATGAGAAAGCTCAGTTCAGTATTCACTGTTGCGCTACCTACAAATGTTATTATTAAGCCTCCTCCCTCGCTCCTGCCCCGACAAGTCCCAGATCTGTTGGGCAGGGCCCAGATTTTTACAAGTGAGGCCCTCAGTTCTCCTGGCCTCTTCACTCTCTTCTGTCTCAATACTCTGAGAAGCGGGTGTGAGGGGGCGAGCCTGGGTTCTCCTGAAGTCATCTCAAGGTGTGGGGTAGCCGTGGGTGACTGACAGTCAATTGTTAGGGTGTGAGAGTTCAGGTTAGGGGGCCCCCACCAGTCTGCAGAACTCTTGGCTTAAGGATGGATTCTTGGTGTCTCCAGTGACTATCTGGTATGTTCCCCACCCCCAAACAACGTCATAAATGTAGCCTACAGTCTAAATGACTAATCAGCCATATAAATGGACCAAAATATCTTCTGAGGCTAAAGTAAGAACAGCTGTAATGATCGTAGTACATAGTTGGGAACTCAAACTGGGGTAAGTCCAATAATTTATAGGTATCTCTGCATGTTTACATAAATGTGGTCAAATGCCAGAATTACTAGTAGTACCATATGGAAAATAAAAAGCACGCTTGTGGCGGGGGTGGGGGGGCGCTCTCTTAGATATTCTATCTGGGAGAGGACTTTGAAAATACGTGGCACAGAAAATAGCTCACACAATCTGAACCACATATAATAATCTTCAGGAGTTCAACACCACAAAAAATTCTCCCTTTTAAAAATTGGATTTTCTGACGTTTTCCTCTTCTTTATCCCTTTTCCCTAGATCCCGAGCTTCTGATGGACTGTGGGAGGCTGCCGCTGCTGAGGTACATCACTATGAGTCTCAGGCTTTGGGGATTGTGGTGCGGAGGCATGGGAGTGTCAGAGATTGTGTTTTGACTCTCTCATACTGATGCAGAGTAAAGGGATCCCCAAAGAGAAAGAAAAGGGGATTTATTTATCACTTGGTTTGTCAGCCATGCTACGGTCAATTTCCACAGATTTTAGGTGGGTCAGAAGGAAATGCATTATTTGAACACAGTAAGTATTTCAGAGAATCATAGAATGTTAGCATTAGAGGGAAATATAAGGGTCATTATATTTTACAAATGAAGAGCTGTTCCCCAAAGTAAAGTGACTTTTAAAAAATGTATTACTAAAAAAAATGAAATAAAATAAAATGTATTACTATCAGAGCCACAAACAACCACATGAATATGTATAAGGAGAAAAAATAAGTGGAAGAGGAAGAGGCAAATAAGGGGGAGATAGTGGTTTCACAGAGAGAGTAAGATGGAGAAAAAGAGACAGAGGGAGAATAAAGAAATACACAAAAGATGTGAAGAGGCCATCTGTAAGAGGGTGGAAACATGAGAAAAATACCATGATATATATTTAACAACATCCCATACTCTCCTTTCTTGATTTCCTCTATATAATGAGCCAACCCTCCACCTTACCAAATGGGACATCTTGGAAGAATCCAGATTTCTGGGCAGTCCTGAGCATTGAAAAGCCTGCCACCAGCTTTAACAAAAAGATCCTAGTCTAATTTGGACAATGTCTGGAAGAGACCCGAGAAATCATGTTTTCATTTTTTGATTTTTGTGCTTTCTCCCCACTCAGCCACACCCAAACCATTCTGGAGCGATGGAACTCTCTGGTGATTCCAGTCCCAGAAAAAAGCTGCCTGCCCTGAAGCATCTGGACTGGCGTCCTCATGTTACACAGCTCATAGCTCATCTTTCTCTGTGTCCTGGGCAGCTGATCTGAATATAGAGTTTGCATGAACTTCAAAGGAAGCTGGCAGGATGGGGTTGGGGCCTTGCTGCTTTAATCAAGATGGATTCAAAAATCTCTGGTTATCACGTAGAAAACTAAAACCAGCAATGGAGCGCTAATTGACAATGACTAAAAGGGCAATGGCAATAAAAAAAGGTGCAGGGAGGAGTTCAATGAGATTAGATTTAAAGAGGTAAAACCCTCCTAGGAGTTGATGATGGATCACCATTACTTCTTGCCTCCGTGAATGATATGGCACATGGAATAAGATAGCCTCCTATAAGGTATGCCTCCTATGGGGAATCCTCCTATAAGGTAAGGAATAAGATAGCCTCCTATAAGCCTCCTTTAAGATAAGCAAAAGCTCAGAAACATTGTTTCTACCTGCCTATCATGGTATCGATATCCCTCCCTCCTTGAGCTTGGGGTTCTTCGTTCAAGCTTCTTCGGCCAATGGTGGGAGCTGTAGCCCTGGCCACTTCCTCCATGATTCTGTACCTCATGGGGACATCACTCAACACCTGCCTCTTCTCTTCTGGAGCTCTGTTTCATAGGGGGACCATGCATGTGGAATGCATCCAACATTGACTTGGGTTCTGAATGACTTCTTTTCCCAAGCTGGTCTCCTTCAGGGAAGCACGGAGTCTGGCACATAGTAGGTGCTCAAAGAGGTTTGTTGAATAAATGAGGGAAAAAGAAACTAGCTCATCGTTCTTGTAAACTTGCCCAGCACCCAGCACAGTGTGAAGCATATAAATAATATCTGAGCCTCATTCACAACATACATTGCCTTGAAGACAAGATGGAGTCCCTATGGCTCAAGACTAAGGAGTTCATTGTGTTCTTTGTTGAGCGGATACTTGAGAGCTGTTC
Source organism: Mellivora capensis (assembly GCA_004024625.1). Lineage (NCBI taxonomy): Eukaryota > Metazoa > Chordata > Mammalia > Carnivora > Mustelidae > Mellivora > Mellivora capensis. The sequence goes on along the minus strand of PISX010015231.1, from coordinate 41,188 downwards.
TGAAGCCAGAAGAAGGGTTGAGGAAGAAGTACAGCAGAAAAGGAAGAAGTGACTGGGGCCAGTCCGGGCCATGGATGTCTCATCAACTTTTTCATGGTTTGTTGTTTTTTTTTTAGTTTTCTCTTTCTTATAAGACAACCTTATTTCTAGGATCTCTCCTTCCCTCAGCCTCTCATAGATATCAAAGGAGGAACTGTTCAAAAATAGGACTCAAAGAGAAAGATAGATACTGAGAGATTGGATGTTTTTCACTCTCCTTCAGGGAGTTTATTCAGATCACATACACACAGAGAAAGAGCACCCCTTTTCCCCATCCCACTCCCACTCCAAGTCTGCTGCTGTGCAGTCCTCTCTAGCCAAAGACGGGACCAAGGGGGCAGGTGTGCAGAATACTCTAGGACTTTTTCCTGATATCCTAAGGGGCAGAGGAGGGGCAAAGGAAGAAAACTAGAGAGAACCAAAGACAACCCCTCTAGGAACACGTATTTAAAAAAATTTTTTTTTCAAAAAAAAAAAAATCCAAAGAAGATACGTAAATGGTCAATAAATACATGAAAACATGCTCAACACGTCCTTCGGGAAATGCAAATCAAAACCACAGTGAGACACCACTTCACACTCACTAGGATGTCTAAAACAAGAAAGACAGAACACCACAAGTGTTGATAAGAATCTGGAGAAACTGGAACCCTTGTATACTGCTAGTTAGAATAGGAAATAGTGCAGCTTCTTTGAAAAACAATTTGGCCGTTCCTTAAAAAATGAAACATAGACTTATGTGGCCCAGAAATTCCACTGAGTATACACCAAGAGAATTGGAAACATATATCCACACAAAAACTTGTATACAAACATTCATAGAAGAGCTATTCATAATAACCAAAAGATGGAATGAACCCAAATGTTCATCAGCTGATGAGTAGATCAAAAGTTCTATATCCATACAACGAAATATTATTCAGTCATGAAAGGAATGAAGCATTCATACCTGTCACAACATGGATAAACTTTGAAAACATAACTGAAAGAAGCCAGATACAAAAGTTCATGTATTCTATGACTTCATTTATATGAAACATCCACAATAGGAAAAAAACAGAGAAAAAGTAGATTCGTGGTTACCAGGGGGTTGGGAAAAGGGATAATGTAGACTGACTGCTAATAGGTCAGGGTTTCTGTTAGGAGTAATGAAAATGTTCTAGAATTCGACATAAGATGCACAAACTTTTGAATATATTGAAACCACTCAAAGGTACATTTAAATGGTATGTGAATTATGTATCAATAGAATTTTAAAAGAAGGAGAATTTGATATTGCTAAAGGACAATTAAGGCTCTGCTTGGAACTCTAATCTCAACTTGAAAAGTTTTTCTAGTTACAAAGAGCACCAGCCTCCTCACTGCTCCCCCCAACAACTCCCCTCCCCAACGCAGCCCACAATCCACAATCCTCAGCTACTCCTAGAGGAAAAACATACTAAGAGAGACTGCAATGAGCAACTAGAGGAGGACTGAGACACACCTGGCATTAGCAGACATTCTCTGTGAGGGGGTGGGGAGGAGATTGAACAGAGGAATGAGAAGAACCGAAGAGGAGCTGCCAGATCTCAAGAAGGGATCACATGCTGAGATGTAAGGAGGGCAGAGGGGCTCCAGAAAGGCCTCTTTGGAATCCCTTCCCAAGTACTGACTATACATTAATGTGGCCAATATAATCGACACAAACATACTCGACCAGAAGATGGAAGGTCAGCTCTGAGTAAATGCGAGGCTTGTCTGCCTCCTGCACCCCTATGTGGGGAGTGCTAACCTTAAAGGAATTATTTCAACATGTTCACTTGCTTTTTACGGTTTTCTGTTACTTGGGTTATAACAATAAATTGTTTCTTTAAAAAAATATTTTATTTACTTATTTGAGAGAGAGACAGAGAGAGCACAAGCAGGGCAGAGGGAGAGGGACAAGCAGACAGTCCACTGAGCAAGGAGCCTGTTGCAGAACTCGATCCCAGGACCCAGGGAACACGGTGTGGCCTGAAGGCAGACGCTTAACTGACTGAGACACCCAGGCACCCAATAAAATGTCTATAAAATAAAAATTAAATTGATTAAATGAAGTCAGCTGTGATGGAAGAGATGGAAGAAAACCCAGAAAATGAAGAGGAAAACATTAAGAATAACAGAGCAAAAGTCACATTTATGACCACAGAATTACTTTTTATAGAGAAAGCAGAACGCAATTCTCTACCATAAAGTCCGTGTCACCCAGGACTTCCCTCTGTAAAACACACAATGAATTTGGCCACCCGCAACTCTTTCAATACAATTAAGGAGATGGAAGAGCCCACCGAGAAAGGATTGGAAAAGAGACTGGCTAGGTGAGAGTGCGTGTGGGTCGGCAGAATGTGAAGTGTCTTGAGACCACCATTTGGCAGAGGCCTGGGAAGCAGCAAGGAAAGCATGAGGCACAGTATCAGTGTTGACCCCATCAGCAAGACCCCAGCATCCCCAGGAGCAGCTGGAGAAGTCAGGACCCGTGCAGGGAAATGTCAGCTGTGTCACAACCTGGGAGCAGAGAAGTGAGGCCTCTGTGTCTGCCTGCCCACATGTCTGTCAGCGTGACATTTTGGGTCAATAAATATTCATCAGGATGCGCCATTTCAGCTGACCTCTGCCACCCCTGCTGCTGGAGGAGAAAATAAACAGGGCATGTGGGTACAGAGGACTTCTGCCCTTTTCAGAGCTGCCATTGTGCTCTGTGTGAGCCAAGAGCTCAGACAAATTTTTGCCTCCTTGAGTCCCTTGGGACTTTTGCATCTACTATCTGGCTTAGAACCAACTCCTTCCCCGACATCAACATGTCAACTATGAGAGAATAATATTCCAGGGGATGTTAGTAAGTCAATGAGCAACACTGTCTACAGGCAACCTGCCCGCCTGTGGGAGAGTTCCCTGGGCATGGTTTCTTTCTTCCTCCTCCGTGCCCCTGGCACCTAGTTCATATATCTGTTTGGCTTTTCTTCTCATTGCTATTGCCTACATATCTGTCTCCACCACTAGACTGGGAGCCATTCATTCAATTTCTTTATTGAGCAATTCTTATGTGCAAAGCATTATGCTAGATAAAATGGCAAATAAAATAGTACTCATTGAGCTAAGAGAGAGATATTAGACAAACCTACAAATATATGTGTAAGTACACATGTTGTGAGTAATAAGAAAGAAAAGAAGAAGGCAAGACAAGTGATTATATAGGGAGGCCTGTGTGATATTGCCAGACCAGGAAAGGCTTCAGTGAGAAAGTGTTAAATGGGGATCGGCCGGGCCAGCTGTGGAAAGAATGTCATTGGGCGGGGAGTGTGTCCAGAGCATGAGGGTGACGGAGACAAGCCAGGGGTGGAAGGGTAGGCAGGACCATAAGGTGAAGAACCTGGTCGACTTTGATAAGGATCTTAGATTTTTAACGTACGTGCCATGGGAAGGAGCACATACTTAGAAAGGGGAAGACCCAGTAGGTGACAAGCGCAGTGGACAAAAGACAAAAGGAGTGACAGTGGAACGATGGACCAGAGCAGAGAAGGTGGTAATGGAGAAAAGACAGCAGCTCTGAGATGTCTCTGGGAAGCAGATTTGGTAGGAATGGTGTCCGGATGTGAGCAGTAAAGGTTCATTCCATGACTTCTTGAAGAGCACGTGGGTAGCTGAGGTGCCACTGATAAGCATAACCCAGTACCCAAACAAGACAAGATTAACACGTATGTGCACAAATGCTGAAGCACGACTGGACTCATTTATGAATATTGATACAAAAACTCTAAATAAAAAATTGGCAAATCTGATCCAGTAGTGTAATTCTAGCAGCTAGCGTGTATTATGTATCAGCATTTACCACAGGATGAACACTGTCCTGGTATTTGCATTAACTTCTTAACTGAAGCATAACTTAATTACTTATATTAATTCATTTATCTCCATGACTACCACACAAGTACTATTATTATCCTCATTTTACTGATGAATACATGGTGGTTCAGAAAAGGAACTACTTGGAACTGTATCAATGTGAATGACTCTCCTGGACATAATAATAAATAGAAGAAGCGAGAAACTTCTTCCCACATATGATTCCATCTATATGAAGTTCAAGAATAGGAAACCTATGACATCTATGGTGTCAAAATAGGGGTTACACCTGGGGGGAAATAGTGATTGGGAGGGAAAGTGAAGCAGCCTTCTTGGATGCTGGAAATGTTCTTTTTCTAGATGTAGGTGATTGTTACATGATATATACATACCAACCCATTGTAAACTTCAGATTTGTGCACTTTACTATATATGTTTTACCTCAGTTTTAATGAAAGGCAATGACATTCTTGGGAAAGGCATTGGGAAGACACAAAAATTTAATACCTTTATAGAGAAAGAGCCCTGAAAGCCAGCAAAAAACAATAAAAGAATTTAAAAATCAATCTATTAGCAGATGAGGGGCATAAATAGACATTTCACAAATAAAGAAATATAAGTGAAAAATAAATATATATGAATCCATTTAAGTCAAAAACTAAGAATGCAAGTTAAACATTAATGAGATATTTTTCTCCTAACAAATTGACTTTAAAAAAAAGTTGATAATACCACGTGCTATGATAATGTGAGGAAATTCACACTCAAATGTTGCACATATAAATTGTTACCAATTTTCTGAAGCCAATTTTATTGAATGTATCAGGAATCTTTTCAACTGTAGATACTTTATTTTTAGAGAGAGAGAGGGTGAGTGATGGGAGGGAGAGAGGCAGAGGGATAGAGAGAATCTTAAGCGGGCTCCACACCCAGCATGGAGCCCAACTTGAGGCTTGATCTCACGATCCTGAGATCATGACCTCAGCCAAAATCAAGAGTCGGAAGCTTAATTGACTGAGCCACCCAGGTGCCCCACTCAACTGTATATTTAAATGGCGACTCCATTTCTCTAAATTCATCTTATGGAATTACTCCACAAATGTATTTGGCTATACCCATGTTCACCATATCTCTTGATAAAAGCAAAAATTTGGAAATTACCCCTGCATAGGTGATTAGTGGGAAAATTATTGTATATTCATACAATAGCATGACATGCCACCTTAAAAAATAATGCTGATCAATATTTATTAGCATGGAGATGCCTATATTTAATTTTTCTAATTGGGTATAAAATTATATGTTATTATGTAGGTATTCATATGCATGATATAGATAAATATGTATAATATATATTATATAATTATAACTTTGTTAGTTGGATGTTATCTGCAGGTAGGACTATTGGATGATATTTATTTCTTCCCCATAATTTTTCTCTACCTCATGAATTTTTTTTGTAAAAAATAGTAATTTTATTTCTCCCTTTCAGACTTAAGTCTAATTTCCTTTTCTGTCTTACAGCACTGGCTAGACCTTCCGTGCAGTAGCAAATTTGCATAAGACTGAAATATAAAGTAAGTATATCTAGGGGTGCCTGGGTGGCTCATGGCTTAAGTGTCTTTTTTAAAAATTTATTTTCTTTCTTTTCAGTGTTCCAGAATTCATTGCATTCATGCACTACACCCAGTGCTCCATGCATTACGTGCCCTCCATAATACCCACCATCAGGCTCACCCAACCTCCTCCCAACCCCAAACCCTCAGATTGTTTTTCAGAGTCCACAGTCTCTCATGGTTTATCTCCCCCTCCGATTTCCCCCAACTCACTTCTCTTCTCCATCTCCCCATGTCCTCCGTGTTATTCCTTATGCTCCACAAATAAGTGAAGCCAATGAATTTTTTATAGTAATATATTTTACAGTCCTGTGTGTGTGTGTGTGCGCGCGTGCATGTATACACAAAATTTTAAAAGAAAACACATCTAGCTAGATTTCCTGGCAGCTTTCATTTACATGCTTCGCCTACGTTATTTCTCTTTGAACAGCATAAGCTTTAAAAGATGGCAGTCACCATTCATTTAGTGGAGAGTTTCTTACCTGGGGCATTGTTTTTCACCTTGATAGAGTAGTCTGAAGCTCCCCGATTCCTTCTGAACATCTTTTCTAAGTTTTGAGGAGTGTTCTACATTGTAACCCCGAAAGCAGAGCCAGAAGTTACCGTCCTAGGCTCCCTTGTTGCTGACATCAGACATGTGAATTAGGTGTTGCCCATCAGAAACACCCATGTGCATCCTCAGCTTGGAAGCTAAAGCTACATGGAGGTAGACGTGAATGGCATCCATCCCAGCTGAACCATGACCATGGGGGGGGGCTCAATGGCTGAGCTCCTGGCATCCAGGACCAAGTATTATCAATGCAAGCTACAGTGTCTCTCCAAGAAAAGGAGTGGTTGCCAAGTGTTGGCAGCAATGGCATTTTCACTGGAGCAAACTCTATAGTCTGATTTGGTGTTGTTTCTGGCCTCATCATTTCTAAGTCTGGTCTTCTTGCCCTCCAGGGGATTCTGGGAGTTGCTTAATATTTGTACAAATTATTTTTCTGTCTAACCTAACCAGAGTGGACTCTATTATTTGCAACAAAAAAACTGTGTCTAATAGTATTACCTTCATTTCCATTTTAGAGATGAAGAAATTGGTTCTTTAAAAAATGCAGAAATTTCCCTAAGATTACACAGTAGTATACAGTGATGCAACAAACACGTCCAAGACTTTTGAGTCAACTTCTAAGCTCTTTAGGAATTTAAAATTAAGATATTTCAATATTCACCATGAAGCAAGTTCATCAATAAAAGCAAATGTTACCATTTAATGAATAGTTACTATGTACCAAAACTGTGCATCAGTTGTGAAAGGGATGCTAGAGATCATCTAATCACCTTAATGTACAGATGAGGAGACTGGGGTTTGAAACATGATAGAATTTGTCCAGTGTCCCTCAGGGAAGAACATGGGAGAAAAAATTAGGTTTGCTGACTCCATTTCCTTTACATCAGTGGAGGATGAAGCCATTTCTTAACCCACATAGAAATGCTTATGTCTCCCAAGTCCAGTGACTAAATGAAAATCCTGTTTGAATGTAAGAAGACATAAATATTAAATGTATGAGGAATAACCAAATTTAAAATATTGCAAACCAGTTACATGGATACTCTGGACCATGTCACCATCACCCACTTTGGGTGTAACTGAGAAGCTTAAAATAGCTTTTGAGGGAAATTCCATGAGAACATCGCCTGGGGAACTCAGATCACATTTCCATCTGGCTCTGACTTTACAGAATCTACAGAATCTAATTGACCAGGTTTGATGCAAGTAAACTATCTTTTCTGCAGAAATTGGAAAAGTTGTTAGATGCCTTGTTAATCCATAGAAAAATATAAGATTGACTGTCTAAATATTTTTAAATAAAAATATTTTAGAGTAAACATAACTATCTGCACATGCATATAGAATAATTTTTGTCAATAAAACCCAAGATGTGTTTTACCCTCAGGACCATTTTTACTGACTCTGGGGAGAAAAATCTTCTGTCATATGAAGAAAATTGAACCTTTAAATTTCTGATTCATCTCCCTTTAAATCATCCCAATATTGCTTTTTATGGGTTATGTAATAGCCAAACAGTCTCTAAGGGGCTATTAAAGCACTTCAAGCCTTGCTTCCCTTAAAATAGAATAATAAAATAAAAGTTAACATGGAGGAAGTGGTTTCAAGTGAATCTACTTGGTCTACAAAAGTTTGCAACATTCTAACACTTGAAACATCTAACTGGGTTCTGAATTTTTGAAATTTTCCTTTTTCCAGGAAGAGTCCCCATGAAGACTGCTCGAGTGCTCAAAATCTATCTTTTATCAGAAAAATAAAACCCTAAAACCAGAACACCCTGTTTTTATCCACCAGAAACTACCTTGAGATGTTTTAGAGTGATGGTATTACACCAATCTAAACCCTATGTTTAGCCCAAGAGACAATTATTGGAAAACTATACTTAACTAAGAGTCCACTTTTTCAAAACCATTGAGTGGTTCGAATAGTTGAGTGTGCAGTTTACTAAAGGTGAAATTAAGTAGAATCACACATTAATACAAAGTGGATTCCTCTTCTTTTTCACTATTTTTGAGATGAATGCCTCTGAATAGTTAAAAAAAAAAAACAGGTATTTTTGTCTTGAACTCTGTTTTATCTTAGTTTTCCCATGAGCCTACTCACATGGACAACTTGGGCAATTTGGAAAGATAATTTAAGAAATTTAAGAGTGAAGAAGACCTTTCTCAAACAACAGTTTAAAAACAGAAGAAATCCACCATAAGTTTCCCATTTCTAGGAAATTGGAGAACTGGCCATTCCAGTTTTTGGCTGGATAAAAACTACCTCGAATCTGAAGGCACACAGGCAAAGATAACAACATAACATCTTAAGCAGAAGTCAGAGGAAGCCATTCAGAAGTTAACTAATTCACCTCCTAGTATTTATTCAGTGCCAACTCTGGAAAGACAGTATATTAGGCACTGGTGATATGAGTAAACTAGAGAGACATGCATTTTTAAAAAAATCAGATGACTAGAGATTTGTTTAGGCGTGCCATGGTTTGGTAATAACAAATACTGATTCCAGGACTCCTTGGTGGCATGTTTTGTATTTTCAGAGAAAGGAAACGTGGATGTACAAATACCCATTGATGATGGGCTGCCTGGGTGGCTCAGTTGGTTAAGTGACTGCCTTTGGCTCAGGTCATAATCCCAAGGTCCTAGGATCAAGTCCCACATCAGGCTTCTTGCTCAGTAGGGAGCCTGCTTCTGCCTCTGCCTGCTATTCTCCCTGCTTGTGCTCGCTCTCTTGCTCTCTTTCTCTCTCTCTGACAAATAAATAAATAAAATATTTTAAAAAACAACAACAAATACCCATTGATGACTCTTTATTTTTAGTGCTGTGATATTCAATCAATGTTTTGCATACCTACTAGAGTTTTCCTTTATCTGGGATCCAATGCTATAATCATTATAGCACATATGATTCACTCAAACTTTAGTCATTTTCCATTAGTCTGTGTCTCATCCTAACCTACTCATACCCAGCTTGTCTTTGCCTCTTTCTTTACTATAAAAATGGAAGTCATTGAGGTATAACTCTCCCAATTTTTCTCTTTGCCACCTTCAAATTTGTCTGGGTCCTATAAATTTAATGTAATCTCAATAAATAACATCCATGATATATGGGAGGAAATTGAAAATGACATTAATATTTTAGAAATGTTAAAATGCAGGAAAAGATGTATGTATATTCAAAGAAATCTTGAAAATAAAAAGAAATGAGAGATAATTAACTCTACTAGACAATATAATATATCTTGAAACATCAGTAAATAAAAATGTTTGCTATTTAATAAAAAAGGAAAAACCAAAGGAATATAATAAAGAGTGGATTCAAATATCTATGAAATTTGGCTTATGATAAAGGTGACATTTCAAACGGGGTGAGGAGAGGAAGGGAGAATTCAAAATATGATGTTGGACAACTGGCTAATCCCATTGGAAAAAATATTAAAACTATATTTCTCTCATCAAAAATAAATTCCAGATGGAATAAAGATATAAACGTATAAAAGAAAAGATTTAGAAGAACATAAGGAATAACAGCAATCTTACCTTATACCCTGAGATAACTGAAAAAAATAAGACACACAGAAACAACATGATTTTAAAACATTGGACATCAGGCAACAAAGGACAGTAATCTCTGAAAGATGGACACAGATGACACGAGCCCCAGGATTGCCCAGCTCCATGCCTAGAGAGAGTTTCAAGGCTGCACTATAGGGAAGGGGAAACCAGGTATAGTTTCGTGATCTTTCTACATTGAAGAGATGGAGCTGGGAGTCCAGAAAGACCAAGGCCACTGAAGCCACTATAGAGAAAAGGGCTGAACATAGGGAAAGAGCTCAGAGGTCTTCAGAGGATCCCCTTGCAGGATGCAGGTCAGAACTGCTCAGCAAATGTGTGTGAGTAAACTAGAAGCCCCAGATACTGGGGAAGCAACCATGTGAAAAGTCTAGAGAGAACAATGCCTCACAAAGAGCTGGAAACCATTCCTGTTGCCAACTACCACAGTGAAAAACCTCAAAACTCACAGGAAATCAGGTAAAGTACTCAGAAGAGTTTGCCTTATTAATGGAGAAAAACTAGCTCTAGGCTGAACACTGCTCTGGTTCTACCTAACAAAGCTTAACAACAGCTTTAAATGGATTGGTATTTTCCAAGTAACCTAACTATGTCCTAGAACAAAACTCAAGAATATTCAGTGGAATATTTCAAAATAATCAGCATTCAACAAGGTGAAATTCACAATGTCTGGCATCCAATAAAAAAACTTACCAGGCATGCAATGAAGCAGGAAAACATGACCCATAATGAGAAGAAAAGTCAGTACATAGAAACAGATCCAGAAATGACTAAGACAATAGAATTAGTATATAAGGACATTAACTCATTTATTATAAATATAATCTACACATTCAAGAAGCTAAAGAAAAGATAAAGCATTCCAAGTTTAGACTTGAAAATTATAAAAAGGACCCAGCTCAAATTCCTAAGGGTGAAAACTATAATGTCTGAAGTGAAAAATACATTGGATGGAAATGACAGCAAAATAGACACTGCAGAAGAAAGTCTTAGTGAACTGAAAGACATAACAATAGAAGTGAGCATGCTTGGTTTCTTAAAAAATAATTTTGAAATTATGCATGTATTTTAACACATTAAATAAAGCAGAAGAGCTGAAGAGGAAAAAAGACTGCTCTATGTGACATGAAAATTAAAAGTTGCTTGACGTAAAACCTGAACCAAAGTTTTAAAAGACACATAACAAAGTGGGTTGAAAATATGAACAGTATATTTGAGAGTCCAAGCTAACCTTCTAAAATTACAAAGATTCTTTTTTTTAAAGATTTTATTTATTTGAGAGAGAGAGAGTAAGAGAACAAGTAAGGAGGAGAGGGAGAAGCAGGTGTGGGGCTCAATCCCAGGACCCTGAGAGCATGACCTGAGCCAAAGGCAGAAGATTAATTGACTGAACCACCCAGGTCCCCCTAAAATTACAAAGATTCTTAAAATCAGTAGGGAAAAAATGAACAATTTTTCTCACTTGGAAAAATAAGAAAAATATGTTGTATAATTATATATTGTTATACTGCAGATTACCCCAAAATTTAGCAGTTTGAAATGAATGACAAATACCTACTATTTCAGGGCTTCTCTGGGTCAAGGATGCAGAGTGACTTATAGGAGAGGTTCCAGATCTCATGAGGTTGCAGTCAAGCTATCAGCAGGGACCACAGTCTCTGTAGGCCTCTCTTGAGGGGGATTTGCTTCGAGTTCATTCATACCACCAGACTTTTACACATATTATTTCCTCTGCCACGAGTTGATTCCATTCTTTTTATAGCTGGAAAATTCCTGATAATATTTTAAAATCAGATCAAATGGCATCTTCTCTATGAAGCCTTCTCCTGATTCATTTTTAATCATTTCCTACTTTTTCATCAACCTGACATTGTATGCATCTATCTATTGTAACATATGTTACAGTTCATTTAAATTACTTGTTAACATGCCCATCTCCCCACTAAACTCTGGGATCCTTGATGCTAGGTACCATATCTTATTTTGTATTATGTTCTTAGGACCAAGCACATACATTTTGTTTGGTGAGTTATCATCTCAATAGATGCAGAAAAGCTATTTGACAATATTCAAAATCCACTTGTGATAAAAATGAAATCTTTAATATGACAAAGAAATATACATCAACATCACACATAATGATGAAGTTATTTTAATTGTGTATAAATTAAAATCTTCTCCTTTGAGGTAAGTAACAAGAAAGATGCCCAACAATTTCTATCTTCTACTTTCTTTTAACATTACAACAGAGGTCTTAACCAGTACAATAAGGCAGGAAACAAATAATAAGTAAAAGGATACTTGGTAAAAAAATAAGAAACCAAAATTCATAATTGGAAGATGACATGATTATATACATAGAAAAACCAATATTATCTGTAGGTAATGATATTTAATAAGAATTTTAAAAAGCTGCTGGATATAAAATCAATATACAAAAATTCTTTTAGGGAGCCCCCCAAATATCATATATATATAGGAATTTGACATGTGACAGAAATGGAACTGCAGGCCAGTGGGGAAATTACAGTCTTTTCATAAATGGTGCTGGGGCAATTCAATATGCATATGGTGGGGAAGAGAGAGGAAAATGAAACTGGATCACTCCCTCAAACAATACCAAATGTCAATTTATAAACTTGAATATAAAAGGCAAATTATTTAAGCCTTTAGGAAATAGTATAAAATATCTTCCTGATCTTCATAATGAGAATTATTTATTAAACATGACATAAAACACTAATCATAAAATGAAAAGATTAATAAATTGACTGCATTTAACTTACATACTATGTTATCAATAAAAACCACAAAAAAAGGGAAAGAACAAATCACAGAATTTGAGGATGTATTTGCAACATATCTAACTGACAAATGAAGAGCATCCAGAATAGAAAAGGAATTCATACACATAGATAAGTAAAAAACAAAATCAGTCCAGCAGGGCAAGAGCCAAAAGACTTAAAGACACAATTCACAAAAGAGGACATTTTTAATTGGCCAATTAGCATATCCTCAGGCTCTCAACCTTAAGGAAATGCAAATTAAAACTACAATGAGGGGCACCTGGGTGGCTCAGGGGGTTAAAGCCTCTGCCTTCAGTTCAGGTCATGATCCCAGGGTCCTGGGATTGAGCACCGCATCGGGCTCTCTGCTCAGCAAGCAGCAAGCCTGCTTCCCCTCCTCTCTCTGCCTGTCTCTCTGCCTACTTGTAATCTCTGTCTGTCAAATAAATAAAATAAAATCTTAAGAAAAATAATAAAACTACAATGAAATTTTACCCCAGGCTCACCAGGTTCATAGAATTGATTAAGTCCAGTAATGTCAGGTGTGATGAGAATGTGGAATTCTCAGTTAGTGAGAGTACAGATTAGTACCACCTGTTTTGAAAACTGTTAAATTTGAAGTTATACATACCCCATGGCCCAGAATTCTACTTCTGGGTACCTAAGCTCAAGCAACTCCTGCACTTGTCAACTACAATACATGTACAAGAATGCTCATAGCAAAATGACTCATATTTGCCCCAAGGTTAAAATAACTCATCTGTCCATCAACAGTAGAATGGATGAACAAATTATGTTACCTTCATAGAATGGAGTATTATATAGCAAAAAATTATACAGACAGACCTAAGGAAGTCAGACACAAAAGAATAATTACATTTATGTAAACTTTGAAATAGGACAGAACAGATCATAAACTATATTTATAAGGGACCTATTCATAAAGAGAAACAAGAACTGTTCTGAGGGCTGATAATGTACTATTTCTTATTCTGCACAGAGGTTACCCATTACTTTCTTCTTTGTATACAGTACATTTAAGTTCTATGTATGTTTCTACATGTTTATGACATTCCAAAACTTGAAAAAGGCTTTAACAAAAGATGAGGCAAGGTCAGCTAAACAATCTACTGTTAAACTCTGCTTCATTTCATAGAAAATATGATTAATAACAAAGTTTTCCCCTTTGTATCGTATGCTATTCTGCAGTCAACATTGAACTCCATAGAACACCCATATAGCTGACTGATTTAACCATAAGGCCCAGAATATTTGGATTCTCGAAGAATCTACCTCCAGGTCTATGACCATACCTCCCCGAATACATCCAATCTTAGATGCTACACAGGGTCAGACCTGGTTAGGATTTGGATGGGAGACTACCCGGGAATGCTAGGTGCTACAGTTAAAAAAAAAAACAAATTCTATCTCCAATAAGTAAGAAATGATAGGAATGTTGCTTACAGAAATATCTGACCTTCAGTAGTATTGAACCAGTTTCCCAATATTTCAAAGTATACTTTGACATTTTTTAATAGAAAATTTAGATTGTTTTCATCTTAGCTCTCCAGATAAAGAACTTGTATTCACATAATAATAATGAAGATGATAACAGTGTTCACATATCGATTGCCTGAGTTTTACCTGAGGATTAAAAATGCATTGTGCTCTTGCTCTGCTCTTATGCATTGTATATGTGATCTGATCCAAAGTCCACTGCAACCCTACAGTGCTAGTATATTTATAATTGTTTTGCAGGTGACATTCACACAGGTTAGGTAATTTGTATATATGGCTAAGAATCTAATGGCTCTTAGCTAGGATCTGAAAGCATATCTTTTTTATTTCCAACATCAATGTTTCCTGCTATACCACATTGTTTTCCCTGAAAAACCCAAAGTATGTCGAGCTGAAAGTATTAGATTAGCAAAATATTAACTTCACTGAACACCTGCCATGGATCCAGCACTGTAGAAAATACAGAAGGGGTAAGGTATAGTTGAGAGTGCTGAAGGGGTGACATAAAGTCATGCCTTAAGGACCATGATGACATCTCTCCAAGCCTGAGATGCTATGATCCAAACCAACGGAGAAGACAGTGGCCACACATTAAACAGCTGGAAAGGGCACCTGGGTGGCTCAGTCAGTTGGGTGTCTGCCTTTGGCTGGGGTCGTGATCCCAGGGGTACTGGGATCAAGTCCTGCATCAGGCTCCCTGCTCTGCGGGAATCCTGCTTCCCCTCTGCCTCTCTCTCTCTTTCTGTCTCTCATGAACGGATAAATAAAATCTTAAAACAAGCAATCAAACCAGCCAGAGAATGCACCAAACACCATGCACTTCAGATCAAAGCTGTTTGATATGGAAGTATAGATTCTGCCTCCCTCTTTGTGTTACTTTTAACTTTTATTCATTTATTTTTAAGAGTTTATTTATTTGACAGAAAGACAGCGAGGAGGGAACACAGCAGGGGGAGTGGGAGACAGAGAAGCAGGTTTCACACCAAGCAGGGAGCCCGATCCGGGGCTCGATCCCAGGACTCTGGGATCATGACCTTAGCTGAAGGCAGACACTTAACAACTGAGCCACCCAGGCACCCCTAACTTTTAAATTCTTGAGATTTGTGCCTGTGACTGACTTCCACATGTAGTTTGGCCATAAACTATGAATAACCATCACTTCCATGGCTATTTCTAGACAGTTTGGCCTCATAACAGAACATTGGGCTTTAGCTATTTCCACTCCTCTCGTGATTAGACCCAACAGTGCCTAATAAAGCAGTGAGCGGGGAGAGGGTGGGAATAATGGAGACCTTCCCTAGATTAAAGCCTAGAATAATGGTGCTTAATCAGAGGCAATCCACCAACGATCACCACCAGAGAAGAGGAAGGCTGCTAAACATCCTTCAATGCACAGGATGATACCTCCCTCCCCATCCCCAGCTCCCCAACAATAAAGAATTATCTGGACCAAAATGCCAAGAGAACAGGGTTGAGAAACTCTGGCCTGAGAGAACCTTTAAGAGAAATAGAACAGAAAAACAGAACAGAAGAGAATTTGGGAATATGCCTGATGATTACAAAATTTTTCAGTCAGCAGAAAGTAAAAGCACACACACACAATTGTTTAGAGGAGATGATGGACGATCTCAGTTTATAATAGCAATAGAAAAAAATCCAAGAAACAGGCATAATTTATGCAAGTTTAAACGTAATTTTAAAATAAGCTTTTAAATAAAACTTTAAAATGAGCACACACACAGAAACACATATGACAAATAAAAAAGCACATCATATTCTTGGGGAGAAGCAAGCAATCTTAAAGATGCCTACTTACTCTAAATCTATAAACTTCACATGCCCTGATTTTTTAAATTCCAAAATGACATTTTTTGAACTAGACAACGTGATTCTAAAACTCATATGAAAGAAAACAACAACAAGGAAAATCGGAAAATTCTGAAAGACAAGAGTAATAAAGGGAAATTATTTTTACTGAACAATCAAATAATTATTTATTTATTTTTGGTGCATTATTTTATAAACTAAAACCAGTTAGTTTATAAAAGCCAGTTTATTATACAACCTGTAACATAGTAAAGAAGAAGGAAGACATGTTTTTTCTAATTCCATCACTCAGAAGTCAATAGCTAAATGTTTCTTGGGTGGACTTCTAGTCTTTTCTTTAAAATAAAAAAAACAATTTTTGATGATCCCAGGGTCCTGGAATAGAGCCCCACATCGGGCTCTCTGCTCAGCAGGGAGCCTGCTTCCCTTCCTCTCTCTGCCTGCCTCTCTACCTACTTGTGATCTCTGTCAATAAATAAAATCTTTAAAAAAATAAAACAATTTTTGAAGCTACAGATATTTAAAATAATGTGATATTGGCATGAAAGATAACTGGAACAAACTAGAATCAAAAAGAGGCACAAGGGCTCCTGGGTGGCTCAGTTGGTTAAGCTACTGCCTTCAGCTCAGGTCATGATCCTGGAGTCCTGGAATCAAGTCCCACATCGGACTCCCTGCGTGACAGGGAGTCTGCTTCTCCTGCTGACCTTTCTCCACTTATGCTCTCTCTCTCTCATTCTCTCTCTCTCAAATAAATAAATAAATAAATAAAATCTTTTAAAAAAGGGGAGGCACACATGCAATGGAGATTTTATATATGTTAAAGGTAACATTTCAAATCTATGGATAAAAGATAGATTATTTGATAAATGATATTGGGACAACTGGGTAGCCCTCTGGAAAACATAAAGTTTGATTTACCTGTCATTTGTACATATACTAGGAGAAACCACAGAATTTTGAAAAAGCAATCTCAAAGTGGAAGAAACTTTTCTAAGTATTTCACAAAACCAAAACCCAGGAATTATGAAATAAAAGGTGAATATATTCAGCTAGGTAAACAGAAAAGAATGACAAATCGGAAAATATATTTCCAACTTAAATCACAAGGAGTGAATCTCCCTAATATAGAAAGAGCCCCTCTAAGTCAATAGAACACCAACAACTCAGTAGAGATGTAAAGAAAGGAAATGGACTATCCACTGAAAAGGGAATTCAAGTGGCTCTTAAGTTTGTGAAAAGAAACCAATCTTACTCATAATAACAGAAATACACAAAGATGACTTACTTTTTACCTCTATCAGATTGTCGAAGTTCTAAGAAAGTGTGTATGTGTGGGTATGGGGAAAAACATATTCTCACATGTTAGTGATGGGTATATAAGTTGAAGAATCAGTCAGGTTTGAATTAGAAAACCTGATGCACGTACCTTTCAACCCAGGAATTTTATCCTGCGTAACTACTCACACATGTACAAAATGTGTAAGTTATTCAGAGAGGCATTGCCAGGAATAAAAAACTGCTAAGACCCTTAGATGTTTGTTGATAGTGACTATAAAAAGTCGGAAAAATATAAATATCCATTAATTGTGGACCACAAAATTATTGAACATTTACAGTATGGATACTATATAGCCATAAAAAGTACTGAAGGAGCTATTTATGTGTGAATATGGACCAACCTCCAGATCTGCAAAATATATTGCTAAGAGAGTGAAGAGGAGAGCAATGCATATAGTATATCATCATTGGTATAAAAATGGTGGTGGGGAAATACACAGGCACACATAAATGCACATTTGGTCACATGTGCGTAAAATCTCTCTGGAATGATATGGACGCAAGTAACTTTGGGTGCTTTCTCAGGGTTGGGTGATTAGGTGGCAAACATGGAAGCAATACTTTCCATTCCTTGAACATATATTTTTGAACATTTTGGATTCTGAACCAAATTGGACCAACACCCAATTTGAAAACAAACCCCAGCATGGTCACCCTGGTCTCCAGCTCTGACCAGCCAAGTTTCCTTCCCCTTTCTCCACCTCCCCTGGCCCTTTCCAAGCTGCCGAATAGAGAGTTTCAGACAGGGGGATATCTTTCCTCTACATGCCTCAAACCAAGGCTGGAGCTCTGCATGGGTTCGCAACCGCCTGCTTTTCAATCCACAGGGGTGGAGAATTTAGCTTATTTTTAAATTGGGTGGAATTTAGAAAAGAACTGCCAACATGATTAAATAGACTGGAGAGGCTGGTTCATAAAGAAAGATGAAAAGACCGAAATGTGTGTAATTTGGCTAAGTGACAGCAGGGCCGGGCTGCGGTTAGCACGTACAAGTATTCAAACACCAGGACAGGAGAAGAACATTCATGGACATAAAGAGGGAAAAAATGAAAATATGAAAAGAAAAATAAAGTGTCTCGGTCTTTCTGTCTGTCTCTATCTCCAGAGAAGCCTCTCCAGGATAGCAGTGGATGTCTTGTTCCTTGCACAACACCCTAGAAAATCTTTACCTTTGCAGAATGTAAAGCCCACATCGGCTCCCAGGCTGGGGGTTAGATGTCAACACGGAGGCTGGATTTTAGCTCCCTTTCCCTCTGCCGTCTCCCGGATCCAAGTGGCCACTTCACTTGCCTTTTTTCCCTTCCATAAGCATACCCAATGAAGGTCAGACAGTCTTGCAAGGGGAGGGGTCTGTGCAGAGTATATGAATCATTTATTCATATTTCAAAATCTTGCTGGGTGCCTGTGATAAGGCTGGAAAACAAGACTGCCCTTCCCTGCTACTATCAAGGAGTTTATGATAGCTCAGGATGGCTCTACTATCAACAAATGATTGTTGAAATGACCAGGTTGACACAGACCAGCTCAGCAACAGTACTGGGCTGTCCATCAGGTCCAACTCTCTGATTAGGCTCTCATTAGGCTTAACAATGGAGCCCATGGAAAATTTACATTACTGCAATGCCATTAAAAATGAGTACCATGGAGGTAATTTTGCTCATTTCGAAAATCCAGCTGCCTGGTCTTTTTAGTTGTTGTATCTATCTCATCCCTTGTATTTTCTGTTAACTAAACCTCAGTCCAAATTCCTTTGAACTTGTGTATCAGTGTGCCAGGATATATGCTAATGGATATACACAGCAATGTGGTAGACTATATAAAAATTTTGTGTGCATGTACGTGTAAAGGCAACAGTGTGTTTGTGTGTCTCTGGGTTAATATCCATGTGTTGCTCTGTATCTAAGAAGATGCACATATGGGCAAGATGAGCCAAAACCAAGATGAGCCAAAAATAAAATTTAAGAAGCACTCTGGTAGGGATTCCAAAACTAATACCTAAGAGTATATTTTAAAACCATTTGTGGCTTATGTTTATTTAAAGTTTTCCCCATTTATCAGATGAAGGAACTGAGCTGTGGTGGAAACTGGGCCTGATGTGCTTACTGTGGGCAGCAGCAGGTGAGGCCACAGCCCTGTGGGCAGAATAAGAGGGTCTGAAGGAATAATAAGTATAATTCTCAATTATCCTAAAAAGTCTTCTGGGTGAGGAGACGAAAAATTGGCAGTTGGGTCCTAGACTGTGGGCAAGGAGAAAATGACTTCTTTCTGGGCTCTGGTTCTCTTAGAAACAGGCCCTGGGGAGGCTAGCATGCTAAAGGGCTTTCCCACATAATGGGTAGGAGCCAGACTCTGCCATATGCTTGTCAAGAGACAAGCACACCCAGTAGCAAGGGAAGAAAGCAGACTCCTGGCTGCTATGCCATGATTAGGTTTGCCTACAGATTTCAGAACACCCAAACACAGACAAAGAAGTCCAGAAGTGATTCTTCCAAGGAAACTGTGGTAACTTCCCCAAGTAGTCAGTGACTCCACTGTCCTTCCACTCTACCGTCCTCAGCATTTGCCTTGAAGCCTCAAGACTGCCTCATGTTCCAATATGGCTGCCATAACGCATGTCATCACACTCATTTCAGGCAGCAGGAAGGGAAAAGAGAAGCATCTCCCAGTTTTACCAGCCCCTGCAAGGAGATTTTCCAGAAGCCCACTTTGACAGGCTTAGCCAGAACTCGGGCTTGTGACCATACCTAGCTGCAAGAATGACTGGGAATGACATCCTTTTAGCGTGGTTCATCACCATCTCAAATAAAATTGCTTTTCTGTAACAAAACAAGGAGAGAATGGATATGGGGTGGAAAGTTTTTCTGAAGTATCAGGGCAGAAGTGTGTCCTGTAGCGGACCGCTTAAGGATGGCTAGCTGCCAGCAGAAGGATGATTTTGGTGTGTGCTACCTTTTTGTTCTGTCTGGGGCTATACCAAAAGCGACACTGAGTGTTACTGTCTGGTCTTGGCTGTGCTGTGAGGCCTTCAAGAAAGGGTGTGTGTCCGCTCTTGGGTAGAGACGAGAGTGGCACCCAGAGGCTGAGGTATTATCTCTGCAGTGACCCGAGAGACAGCCCTGGCTGTGCAGAACCATACAGAGCTTTCTGCAGCAGTGGAGTGCCTTCAGACTCAGCCTCTGGATTGAAGTGGTCCTTGCTGATGAGGGGCACACAAGCAAGACCCCTTTTAGAGACTCCCTGAGAAACATAAGAGGGTAGGAACTCCTCAGAAGCGGGCTGGGATTGCCGTTGTGCAGGTGAGGGTGAGTTTCATGCTGAACTACGCATGTGAGCTCATTTACAACGATGGACAGGTGAGCCCAAAGGATATTTGCATGACCTGAAATAAAGGATGCATTTCAAGACCATATGTTCTGTAAAGAAAGAATTGGTTAAGAAAATGCGGCTGCCTGCATTTTAGACTAAATTGCAGCTTTTTTTAAAAAGATTTTATTTATTTATTTGACAGAGATCACAAGTAGGCAAGAGAGGCAGGCACGGAGAGAGAGGAGGAAGCAGGTTCTCCTCGGAGCAGAGAGCCCGATGCGGGGCTCGATCCCAGGACCCTGGGATCATGACCTGAGCCGAAAGCAGAGGCTTTAACCCCCTGAGCCACCCAGGCGCCCCAATTACAGCTTTTTAAACAGTGGTTGATGCTCACTCTGGTAAGCTTGGTGATCTTCAAAGCATGTTTCGAGGAACTCTCTAGTATTGTGGAGTACCTCAGAGACCAGAGGGAGGCCCAAGGGGCTAGGCTTTGGTCCCCAAATATCACATAGCTTACAACATACTCATATTTTTGCATTCCATATAAATTTTCATTTGAAAAATTATTCCCACTGCTCAAAAAATTAAAGATTTCTGGCATTAGTATTAAACTTATTAATGGTGATTATCTAAATAAAGTTGGTCTCATTACCTTAAACACAGAAAAATTGCAGAAAAACTGAATAAGAGGGTGTGGATGTATTATACCTTCTCTTCTGGAAAAAAAAAAAAAAAAGAATCCCAGGGTGCCTGGGTGGCTCAGTCAGTTAAGTGTTCAACTCTTGATTTCAGCTCACAGCTTGATCTCAGGGTCTTGGAATGAAATCAGGGTTCATGCTCAGCAGGAAGCCTATTTGAGGATTCTCTCTCTCTTCTCCCTCTGCCCCTCCTCCTGCTCTCTCTCTCTCTCTTTCTCTCTCTAAAATAAATAAATCTTTTTTTAAAAAATCCCAGCCTGAACAACATACATTGACATATGTCATGCCAGTCGCCATGATTTAGGTATGAAATAATTTTCTGGACATCATCAACTACAACATTTAGGAAGAGAGGAAGGGATTCTACATGAGGACAAGCTTTGAAAGCTTCTAATTATCCATCTGAAAAGATGAAACAGTGGTGGAGGGAATGAGTGGATGGGTGGAGAGTGCAGTAAAAATCTGATTAAAGTTTTCCAAGTTATGGAGGATAAAGAAATGGAGAGCCATAGATTCTTTAACCAAATTTGGGAATACCAGACTTGGTGAAATTTGAGTCTAAAGAAGCAAATATACAACACACAAAAGGAAGTACCACTCCTTCCCTAAAGAATGAAAATACAAATTGGGTACAGAAAAGATTGAGAGACATTATGGACCACATGAGTTCTTGTGGGTCCTGACTTCAGTGAGTGGCTCTTGGAACTCTAATAGGAGATTATAACCTACAAATGTCGTAGAGTCCATCCTAACCTTTTTGAGCCAGTGTTTTTTAGGGTAATTATGACTTTTCACATACAATACCATCATTCTATTTTCAGACTCAGACACTGGTCTGGGAGGACCATGGACTGACATGGATTCTTATAAGTGTTTACATAATGGGGAGTACTGGCATTTCCTCTACAGCCAAGTTTTCCTAAAGCAATGAGATATAATGTCAATCAAAGCACAATTTATAGTACACATACTGCTGCTTCTTTCGACATAAGAACATATGCATGCTTTGCTTGTTGGCATTATCCTTTGTTTACCATAACACAGATGATAATTATGACCAGGAAGTACTTATGTCATGCACTATTAATAAGAGTGCTTTTAGTAATCACTATCACAGGTCATTATTCCCGATTAAAAGTGAAATGTCACATTGAATGCTTTGGACAATGAGTTAAGGTAGCATAGCTATATACACAATAGCTTTTTATTAGAACTATCTTTACTGCTGAAATTCCTGCAGAAAAAAAAAAAATTGACTTTGTTCCTACCAATCCAAGGCTCTATCTTCTAGCGCTTGGTTTCCCTCTGAAACCACGGGATTGGGGCAAGGAGGTTATTTAAGAATGCAATTATTGCAGAGTAACAGAGCTGCTGGCAGCTGAGAGCTCTGAGTAGGCAGCTTATCATAATCAGGGTAGGAGATGTGATTCAGGCTGCTGGAGAGAGGCACGAGCGATCCTCTCAAGACAGAGTCTGCTCCAATACTTCAAAGTGTGGTCCTTCACTGAAAAGACGGGGATTGCCCTTGAATTGAAAAGCTGCAAGTGACCTTCCAAGGTCATCTGGTTCATCCCCTTCAGGCACAAACCCTTAGAACCCATAGTAATTCGACGATAAGGCAGCCTGAGAGACAGGGCCTGCATTCCAGAATCATTCCAACATTAAGAACTTCATTGCCAAGAAATTCCTCTTGGGTTTAAATACAATTCTTCATGCTATGGCCAATTTGCTTTTGTTTTTGTTTTCTATTTTCTTCTCCTGAGAGACAAATAAGCTGGAAGACTAAGGAACCAAAGGAACACAACCTGCCCAAAGTTGGTGAATTCAAAACTAGACAGCTCATTCTGTATCCATTCTTTCCCTCAGATCTAAAGAACAGCAAATGCTTTTCTTGGCAGGCAGAAGGCATTGGCAGGAGGCAGCTCGTCTACCTGTTTGCGGACAACTAAAATCCTTCAAGGCTCAGTGTACAACACACCAGGGAAACATTTGCTAGTGCCAACCAAAAAAGTAAGAAAAGGGTAGAAAAAAGAGGAAGGAGAACAGCAATTTAAAAGTCTACAAAAATACTGAGCTATGTGGGTCTGAGCATGAGGGTGAGCAGGAGGTCTCTTTTTCACCCAGGTAATGATTGTACAAGCCCCATAAGGAGATGGTTAAATCGAACACTGAGATGACTGCTCTTAAGAGGGGAAAAATATGTCAATCACACTTTGCCTTTGACACAAGGAAATTCCTTGAAACTGAGAATGGAGAGTGGAAGGGAGGGAGAATGTCTCCTGATGTGGGTGGCCAGGAAACCGGGGGCCAGAAAAGCATGAGAGGAGAGAGGGAGAAAGACAGAGAGGGAAAAAAACACAAGATTGAATTCTAATCAAAATGCTATGAGGCGTTCACACCAGGCCTTGAGAGAATATTAACAAGGTTACCCGAGGGGGGGCCTTTAGCCCCAGGAATTATTAGTGAATATGGAATTATATTTGCACAAACATTACCAGATGCAAGGAGCTAAATGTCCTACAGATGTGGAAGGAGCCAGCGTATGATCCAAATAGGCAGCAGCTTTGTTTGTTTTACCCTTCTTGTAAGAGGCTGGGTAGCACGTTTCTGAGGGGTTACATTTCTGGAATGACCACCATACCTTTAGGCCCCCGTTTCTCCACTGTTGCTTGCACCAGCCTCAAAAGTATCTCAGCCCAGGACCACATGGAGTAGCCTTGAGGCAGGTTTGACAAACTTACCAGCTTACCTCTACTACCTCCAGGTATCATAGTGCTCTAGGTGGATCATCATGCTTCAAGAAGGGATTTTCTGAAAGATGAAAGAATTCAGAGTCAGGTAAATCACAGCAATTTCAAAGAGGAGCTGTGAACTCAAATGTAACCAGCTGATGTTGGGAGGTAGGGAACCCAGCAAAATATGGGAAGAACAAAGAGTTTCCTTCTGACATGCCACCATCACATACTCAAGACTCAGTTTAATTTAGATTCACCACTGCTGAAGGAAACATAGCTCATCTCTGTGTTTGGAGAAGTTGTCGCCTTCCAGAGTCTCCTGAATTTGTAACCTTAAATCCCTGCCACCATCTTGCTCATTTTGAGTAATATTTGCCAGTATGGGGGACAGAATTGTTCAGCACATTCATAGGGCATATAGAGGTTGGTGACCACGAAGCTAATGGCCTGAGACCCTCCAAGGCCCTGGTAGGGGCTTTATCAATGTGTGGGCATGGTTATATGTTTGGTAAAGTTTATATAATTAAAGTACTTAACACTAATTCATTAATTGGTGACTGACTTCCCCTTTGCCACATCTCCCTTTGTGTAGGTTGGCTTTGGAGTTGAGTTGAAGATACATTTAGCTTGAGTGGCGTGGGAAATATTCCGAGGTTTACATCACTTTTGTCTATAGTTGATGCTAGCCCCCCAATTGTAGGAAGGGATTTCGACACTCTTATCATTCATTATCTGTTCATTTAGCGAGCTGGAGACCCAGAGTGTATCATGCTGGGATAGGAGTGTAGTCTACAATGCCCAGCTCGAGATTAAGAGGACCAAGAAGGAGAAACAAGAATTGAAATGTACAGAGTCAGAAGCTAACCCATGAAAGACTTACCTAAATATTGCAACTCTTGCAGAAAAAAACTTGATAGAACTTTTCCCAAATTTGACAACAGTCATGAAATTTTGCGTGACATTACAAGCAAGTTGTGATGCTGAAAAAAATTCTTCTAAACTATCAATAATAGAAAACAAATTTTGATCAATCAAATGAGAGGAAAGTTAAAATATGTTCTCATTCTCTACATATATTACAGAATTTTTGTCAAATGAAGAGGCCATCAGGATATACAGCAGATATATATATATCTGTAATGTATATGTATACACACACAAAAAAACAGTTATTTCAGGTAACTAATAAATTAAAACATCATGTTGTTTTCCTGAATTTTGTGACGATCTTGATATTTGTTAGTTTGTTGTGTTTTTTTAAAGTGATTTGTTGTGATTTATTTTTCTATTCTAAGTAAATACTCACTTTACTATCTTTTTATAAGATATTTATATTTTATAATCAGACTTGTGTATTCTTTTTCTTAAAGAAGTCCTCCAATATTATATAAGCTTTAGACCCAATATAACCCAAATTTGCTTCTGGTTCTATGCACTATGTTAACACAACCATTTTTTTAAAAAATTTCATTCATCAACTTATAAGGTAGGCCTTGTTGATATCATTTTAGAAGAGAGGAACCCGAGACGTTTAGTCATGGTTTCTATATGGATTTGAATCCAGGGTCTGCCTTACGTGAAAGGAAATAGATTAGTCTGGCTCTAACTGTATTCCCTACCCTCACCAGAGGGCATGTTGAGTCCTAAAGTAATCTTCCTGTGCTTTATCTAGTCTGGTTTAAAAGGCTTCCACTGACACCCTTCTCCTTCCCACCCTAAACCATCTGCCCTCTGAACTACCTCACTGTTAATAGATCTGATAGCTCTCACCGCCAGACAACTTTTCTCCATTTCCTCTCCATTTCTATGAAATGTGCCCTGTGGACCTCTTGGTCAACTTCTTCTTGTGATATTTGACTATTTTTTGATGGTGTTTACACTTCATTAAAGGAAGAGGAAAGATATTTCAATTCATCTGGGTGGAAGAACATATCATCTCTGAAGACTTTCTTTTTTAATTAAAATTCAAAACACACTTCCTCTAAGAAGCCCACCACATTCATTTCAGGCAGCAAAATCCCCATGCCATCCTCTCAAAGTCTCTTTATGACTAGCTATTGGCTATTCACAACCACACTGGATGTGTTTGCTTATATTCTCTTTCTTATTAGAAAACTCAAGATTAGCAATGCCTTACAATCTTTACTTCTTAAACTTAAACACATATTTGGATTCCAAAATTGTTGTGGGAACTCCATGAAACGTTCATACTATATGAAAGGAACCGAAGTCTGTTTTTTTCTTCAGTACACCTCAGTATCCATCATGTTGCTTCCAAAATGAAAAATATGCAAGTTCATTTTGTATAAAAACAGAAAACCTCACTTCTGTGGTGAAACAAAAGCTCATCAGATGCTGAGACGCTGGCCTGGTTCTCCCATGTTCTAATGCATGGCTTTAACTCTTTCAGTGGGTAATGGTGGCAAACAAAAATGCTTCAGTTTCTCTATCTGTGAAATAAGAATTGTGCTATTTCTTTCCCATTTACTTCACAAAAGTCTCATGGGGAGCAAGAGTTAAATGATTAATGACTTAAAGCTCTTAGGCAAACACAAAATGCTTAATAAAAATAATCCTTCCTTGCCACAGTGATAGACACCAGTGACCTGATGCGAAACCTTGACAGTAATGGAAGGCAATTCATACAAACTTTGGGCCCTGTCCATGAATTTGGGCTTCTTTTCCCCTGGTGAGGACAATCTGGGCCCATGTTCCTTGACTTCCTCCACTGACCTCCACTGACCAGACCGATTATAGCTCCTGCAGGCTCAAGCCCAACCCCCAAGTTACATGAAGTCTAGTTTCCTGGTTGGAGAGGAACAACATGTGGGAGACCGTAAAATGCACCATTTTGCGGTCAATATAATTTTATCCTCTCCCTTTCGGGGAACATGCCTGCTCAACCCATACCACAACATTATTAAGAAAACTATTTGGGATCAAAGCTCCATTTTTCATCGAGTTTAGGCCCTTCCTAAGAGAAGCCCTTGCATAGCTCTGGAAAGAGTCTCTCAGTGAACGTTTCCTGTCATGACTGAAAGAACTGGGGTGGTGCTTGAGGGGTAAGTGTATCTCTATTGGCAGAAACCATAAGGTTGTTTTAAAAGGAACCAGGGATTCTGGCCTATTTTTAGGTTATTGTGTTTATTGAACATAATCTCCTCCTGGTTTTCAGGTATAATAAAGTCATATGAAATCACCCTGGACTCAAATTTGATCTATGAGTAAATTCAGAAAAACTCAAGGTGCATGCTTCTTCAACTAATTCCGCTGCACGTTGGACTGTCTTGTCCTAAAGCAGCTTTTTAAAAAATACCCTTAAGAGAAGGAAAGGAAATAAGAGAGTTCCTATTAGAGAAAAGAACCACTAAGCTTTGTCCTGTTTCATGAAACAGAGGACAAAGCAGTACGAGGAGCTTGGACTTTGGAATCAAACAGACCTGGGTTTAGAATCCCAATAGTATCAGTTTCTAGCTGTGAGATCTTGAGCAAGATAAATCTTCCCTGAATCCATTTCCCCGAGGGACAAAATCTCTGTATCATAGAGCAGCAGTGAAGAATGAATTAGATATTGTATAAAGTGCCTGGCAGAATACCTAATTTACAGTAGACAGTTCATATACAAAAGCTAGGCCTAATCATGGGAATGAAAATAATACATTCCTGGACTACCCATATATCAACAAAGGGTCTTGAGGATCAATGTGCTGGGCACTGGAGGAAAGGCAAAATCCTGTGATTTACACAAAATGAAATTTACCCTCAAAGATCTGACCATTAAGTTTCATTTTTGAAAATGTTATTAAAAATATGTCTTTATATATTCTCTGGTTTTGTGTAAAGTAACAACCCAATCATAGCATAGGTTCTTGAATTGTGCAGGTTATAACTGCTCTTTCACAATATACTTACTCCTCAGAAACACTGCATACCAAAAAATTACATGTTCCAGTGGAAGGGAAACGGAGAAAAACATTCAACTTTGTAACCAGACCGCTAACAAAACCAGTATTGATGATGTGGGAGAGAAGCCCAGGAAAGCAGATCAGCTGGAGGCTGCCTCAGGGGAAATTTAAAGATACATAAAAACAATAATGTGGGGCACCTGGGTGGCTCAGTGTGTTAAGCCTCTGCCTTCAGCTCAGGTCATGAGGGATCGAGCCCTGCATTGCATCGGACTCTCTGCTCAGCAGGGAGCCTGCTTCCCCTTCTCTCTCTCTGCCTGCCTCTCTGCCTACTTGTGATCTCTGTCAAATAAATAAATAAAATCTTAAAAAAAAAAAAAAAAGAACAATGTGACTTCTGCTTCTGGCTGAGATGGAGTATCAGGGACTAGATTTACCAAAAATAAAAACCTGGACAAATACATGAAACAGTAGCTCTCAAGATGATTAGAAACAAGCGATGACGGCCAATGGTCTCTGAGTGACAGAAAACTGAAGAGGTGAGCCCTAGGATTGCCTAGCTTGTCTGAAGAATGTTTCCAGCCTGTGACACAGAGAGAAGGACTTGGCGGTCTCCCTGACTTGAGGAGATGGAGCTGGGCATCCAGGTAAGCGGCATCCAGGTAAGCGGCTAGAGCACTCATCATTGTGAAGGGGAGATGAGAAAACTGCAGAGAGAGACCTGAGATCTACAGTGGGCCCCCTTCATGGTTTCAGT
The DNA here is from genome assembly GCA_004024625.1 of Mellivora capensis. Taxonomy (NCBI): domain Eukaryota; kingdom Metazoa; phylum Chordata; class Mammalia; order Carnivora; family Mustelidae; genus Mellivora; species Mellivora capensis. The sequence goes on along the minus strand of PISX010015231.1, from coordinate 12,677 downwards.
CCATAACTGATTAATCATGGGAGTAGGGAAACTACCTGAGACTACAGAACAAATCACTTTACAGACAAAGAACAAGCTGTCCCAGGGTTCATACAGAGCCAGGACAGCAGCCATTCCTATCCTCTATTGTGGAAAACCTCATGATTCATGAGGCTGAGGTTAGTAATGAAAAGGTTCCTACCTTAGCAGTGGGGAAGAACTAACCCTAGGCTAAATATTGCTCTGGTCCCACCAAACACAGCCTAAAAGCAAGGCCCAAGGGTTATCAAACTGCTTTCAGATAATTTGGCCATATTCCAGAACAAAGTTTTATAATATTTTTAAGAATATAAAAATATCCCCCATCTCATAAAATAAAACTTATAATGTTGGTCATCTAATAAAAAATGGCCAGGCATGCCAAGAATCAGAAAAATAAAGCCCATAATGAGGAGAAAAAAACCACAAACAATTAAAATGTATCCCCAAATGACCTAGTATTACTAAATAAGGACAGGAAAACTGTTAAGATATGTGTATACCATGTGTTCAAAAAATTAGAATATTGAACATATTTAAAAAGATATGAAAGATTTTTAAATTGAAGTTTAATTTTATTAAACTGAACTTCTACAGTTGACAACAAACATGTCTAAAATGAAAAATACATTGGATGGGATTAACAGCAGATGAGACATCATGGAAGCAAAGACTAGTGAATGTAGAGACACAGAAATAGAAACTATCCAAATTGAAGGAGAAAAGATTAAAAAGAAGAAGAGGAACAAGAGAGAAAGAGTGTTATTGAACCATGGGACAGCTTCAAGGAGTCAAATATGTGTGAAATTGGAGCTGTGAAAGGGAAGTTGGGGTGGGGGGAGATACCAAATATTTGAAAAACGAATGTCTGCAGTATTTTCAGACTCGCTAAAAAATATAAACCCATAGTTCTGAGAAACTCAATGGATTTCAAGCCAAAGAAATATGAAGAAAATGACCCTAAGGCACATCATAATCAAATTACTTACAACCAGTGATAAAGGGGAAATCTTAGAAGTCTGAGAATGACATCTCACACACAGTTACATAAGTAAGGACGACACAGTTTTGTCAGATACTATGCAAGCGAGAAGCTAGTGCTGAACAGCTTTAAAGTACTCACAGAAAGCAGACTTAAACTAAAAAATGGTCTGCTTGTGATCCTCTCAATAGACAGAGGAAAAGGCATTTGACAAATTCCCATATCCAGTCCTGATTTTTGAAAAAAAAAAAAAAAGAAAGAAAAGTCTCAGGAAACTAAGAATAGAAGAAAACTTTCTCAACTTGATACATAGCACTGACAAAGAAACCTATAGCTGAGAAATCATGGTTAATGGTGAAAGACTAAATGCTTTGCCTTCAAAATCGGGAATAAGTCAAAGATCTCTGCTCCATCATTTCTCCTGAACATTATACTGGTGGTTCTAGCCAGTACAGAGGGAAGAAAAAGAAATAAAAGGTGTCCAATTGGGACGAGAGAAGTAAAACTGTCTTTATTCATGGATGACATTATCTATATAGAAAATCCTAGGGAAGCTACAAAAAAGCTACTAGAACTAATTAGTGAGGTTAGCAAGCTTGGAAGACAGAAGATCAATACACAAAACACAATCGCATTTCTGTATGCCAGCAACAATTAGTAACTTTAAAATGCTATTTATAATAGTGTCAAAAATATGAAATACTTAGGAATAAACCTGACAAAAGGTGTTTAATATTTCTATACTGCGAACTACAGAATATCACTGAAGGAAACTTGAAAAGACCTGTAAATGGAGCAAATACACTGCATTCATGAATCAGAAGTTTCAATATTGTCAGCATGTCAGTTCTCTCCAAATTGATAGATTCGATGCTTTCCCAGTCAGAAAACCCCCAGGTTTTTTGTAGGATTTGACAAGATGATTTGAAAATTTATATGAAAATGACAAGACTCAAGAATACTTAAAACACTTGGAAGTGGCATGACAAAGCTGGAGAACTTACACTATCTAATTTTAAGACATATCATAAAGCCACAGTGATTAAGATGTTGTGGTATCAGAGTCAAGGAAAACAAAAAGATCTATGGAAGAGAACAGGGAGGCCAGAGCTAGACCCACACACATATTGTCCATTGGTTTTATTTTAAAGATTTATTTATCTATTTATTTATTTATTTGAGGAGGGAGGAGCCGAGGGAGAGAGAGAAACTTCCAGGGGAATCCCTGTGGGCACAGAGCCCAATGTGGGGCTCGATCCCAGGACTCTGAGCTCACGACCTGAACTGAAATCAAGAGTCAGTCGCTTAACCAACTGGGTCATCCAGGTGCCCCATGTATGGTCCCTTCATTTTTGGCCAAGGTGCAAAGGCAATTAAGAACAGAAAAGAAAGTCTTTCTAGAAATAGTGCTGGCACAATTTTATAATTCATATGCAAAGAAGTTAACTTTGATCCATAACTCACACGGATACTGAAAATTAACTCAATAGAGACTATACATCAAAATGTGAAACCTAAAATTATAAAACTATAAGAAATTATTTGTCGAACTATCTGATGTAAGTTACAGATATCATGACATTTCAACCCTGAGTACTTCAGCATGTATCTGAAAAATTACTATCTTTCCATGTTCCTGTTATCATACCAGTAACGTTAACACTGATATAATATTGTCTCATATAGAATCCATATTCAGATCTTCTCCATTGATGCAGTTATATCCTTTTCTAGTTATTTTTTTTTAATGTAGGATCAAACCAAGGATTATGACTGCATTAAGCTTCCATGTCTCTTTATCTCCTATATTCTCAAATAGTCCCCCTCTCCCAATTTAAATAATTTCATGACATTGACATTTTTCAAAAGTCCATGCCAGTAGTCTTGAAGGATGTTTAACAATCTGGATTCTCATATTGGTTCCTCAAGTTCTGATGCAGGTTAAATATCTTTGACAAGTATATTACACAAGTGATGTTGCACATTTCCTGTTGTATCACCGTACCTACAGCTAATGTCATTTGCTGCATTGGTGAAGCTAAGCTTAATCCTTTGGTTGAGTGACATCTGCTAAATTTATTCATTGTAATGATATCTTTTGTCTTTGTAATTAATAAGCAATCTATGATGTGATATTTTGAGATATATGAATACTGTGCTCTCCAATAACAGTTCACCATTAACAATCCTTTTTCAGTCTTCTATTTTTAAATTGAGATATAATTGACATATAACATTATATTAGTTTCAGGTATACAACATAATGATTCAACACATGTATGTACTGTGAAATGATCCTCAAAATAAGTCTAGTTAACAGCCAGTATTGAAGATCTCTACCTGGGGTGTCAAGGTGGCTCAGTTGGTTAAGCCTCTGCCTTCGGCTCAGGTCATGATCCCAGAGTCCTGGGATTGGCAGGGAGCCTGCTTCCCCCTCTTTCTCTGCCTGCCTCTCTGCCTACTTGTGATCTCTCTCTCTATCCCTCTCTCTGTGTCAAATAAATAAAATCTAAAAAAAAAAAAAAAAAAAAAAAA
>PISX010015230.1:0-50278 GCA_004024625.1 Mellivora capensis | reverse complement strand
AAAAAAATAGCATGGGAAAATGTTCACTAGAATGTTGACTGCAAAAATAAAAGAGATACTATGTATCTAAAGCACAATCTCAGCAATATGTATAATGTACATTTGCATATTTAGATGAAACAATGGGATGAAATATAACAAAATGGTGTAACTGTGGTTTTGTCAGAGTAGTTGAAGGGGTGAATGGCTTTATTTTCTTCTCTAGGTTTTTAAAATATTTTCCAGGTCTTCCACCATGAACACAGACTACATTAATAATCAGAAAGTAATGTGAAAACGCTCCCAGGTCAGACTGTCTGGATTTGAATCCTATTCCCACATAGTGACTGTGTGACCTTCAGATAAGTACTATACTTTCCTGTTGCTTCAGCTTATTCATCTGTAACTAAAGATGGCATGAGTTTTCCTTTTAGGGTTTTGATAAGATAATGATGGGATGACCCATCAGAAACTCTTAGAACAGTGGTCAGCATACAGTAAACCTCTCTAAACAGTATCCAATAATGTTGTGTGTGGAGGAACCCAAGTATGCCTTGGAACTTGAGCAGCACCAACATAAGATGTAAAGAGGATGGGCTCACATAACAAACTTTGCCTCCCACATAGTTTTACAAAAGCCCCCCCCCTCCGCCGTATCCACAGGATACACCTCCCAAGAATCCCAGAGGATGCCCAAAACTGAGGCTAGTATGGAACCTTATATTTACCATGTTATTTCCTATATGTGCCTACCTATGATAAAGCCAAATTTATAAATTAGGCACAGTAAGAGATTAACAGCTAGCAAAACAAAACAAAACAGTTCCAACAAAATACTGTAATAAAGGTGATGTGAATGTAGTCTCTCAAAACATCTTGTCCTGCACACACCCTTCTTCTTGTGCTGATGCGAGATGATAAAGTGCCTGTGTGGGCAATGATGTAGGCACCATGACATAGCATTAGGCTACAACGGTCCTCCTGGTGGTGTCTCAGGAGAAGGACTGGCTGCTTCCTGACCACAGCTGGGGGGGGAAGAAAGGGGTCAGCTCAAACCAAGAAAAGCAAAACCATGGAAGCAGAATGGTGGACAGTGAAATCACAGATGAGGGGGATGCTACAGTACTCAAGACCACCCAGGGATTCAAACCGAGTAAGTTACTGGTTCTCTATCATGCAAGCTTCCATCTCTCCTATATGAACAAGGGTGCCAGGAGAATGATGCAGAGAGGAAGAAAGGAGCAATTTTCAACTTTATTCTCCATTGCTTTTGTCCACTTCCTCACCGCCTCCTCTCTTTCATATGTATTTTGTCTTAACTGGCAATTTTGGCCTTAATTGGTAGAACGCTGAGAAACTGAAGTAAACAAAGCTCAGTGGAATATAAAGAGGAAAATGAAGAGAAAAAAAAAAAAAAAAAAGGAAGGCTTGAAAGTCAGCCTGGACTCTAACTATAAGCAGAGGAGCGGGTTGGTGTGGTGCGGCAACATACATGACCTCCTAGGGAAGGAGACTCACGTTTCATTTACTGCTCTGATTTTCTCATGGCAGAGATAATTTACCTGTGCTATGATTAAATCCTGCTTTCAGGTTCTCGGCAATGTTTGCCTGCTGTAGTATCTTGAACTTGGGGAATCTGTCTGAATTTAGACAGAGTACCAAAGATAACTAGGGAGGTAAGGAAATCTCTTTTCCCCTCCAACAGGTGCAGAACTGGATCCAATCTATTAAAGTCAATTCGAAGATTTGCACAAGTAGCCTAATTAGAGATATTCAGATAGCAGGCACAGGTTCCCTTTGCCTTCCAGGTTTAAAAAGAAAAATCAATGTCCACACACGGGAAAAAAATTGAGCACTTACTTCGAAGCCACAAATTACAGCAGTGCCATGCACAGAAAAACCAGTAGACAGGCTTTAGGTCAATGCAAAAATACCACCTCGTGGCGAAGAATGATTGGAAGGGATGGGCAGAACTTTCACCCCCAGGTCACAAGCTCAAAATGCAGCCCAACCCTACCTGTATGATGTTTATAACCCACTGACAGGCCACGCAAAAAAAGCTGGCTTGAAGATGACATTTTCGCCAGAAATCGCCATCCTTTCCACTAAGAGGCTGAAAAACAGTAGGATCTACCAAATGAACTCACCTGCTCAGCTCCTAGAGATGTGTTCCAGCTGGCACGGCTGAGTCAAATTGCACAGTGCACACAGTTCATTTCCAGCTTTCCTGACCCAGCTCTGTGGCTGAGCACTCTGGCAAGTTGTGGTTCCAGATGGGAATCCAGACGGGAATGCAGCCCACAGCGCCTGCCTCACCTCCTGACTTTCAGCCACAGAATCGGAAAGAGGGAACAGAAAATATAAAGGGGAGCCTGACTCTCCTTCTTTCAGGCTCCTAGGCCCCAAACTCCTCAGCAGCACAGAGCCTAGTGACTAAAGACAAGATCTAAAGGCGAAGGATTATCTAATATCTTCAGGGCTTGTTTCTTTCAACAGGAAACTAATGGTTACTAAACCATAGCCACACTCCAGGCACTCTTGTGAAACATTTAATTCAGAGCTTCTAAGCAAATAGCCAAAATAAAAAATCAAGAGGCTTAAATGAAGGAATAGACACCCTGAAGCAAAGTAATCTGCGGGCATCTTTACTTCTTTAGCTTGTGAGGCATTTTTTACCTCTGTTTCACTCCAAAAAATATTCTAGGCAACTGAGAGTTAAGTGGTATCACCGTCACCATCATCGTCGCTGTCCTTGTTTTATACTGTTGACAACTGAGGCCAAAAAAGACAGAAGTGAAATGCCCAAAATCACAGCTAGAAAGCAGCAAGGCCCATAAGACAACATAGACAATCAACCCAGTGCTTTCTGCTTTACAACATGCTACCTCTTCGTATAGACCAGAAATGCTTTCTCCCTAGCCAAGTTTACCCAAAAACTAGATCAAAATGGAGATAAGAGATGATCTGGCACTGTTTTAAAAACCAAAGGAAAAGAAAAAATTGCTTTTATCCACCCCCCCCCCTTTTGCAACAATAACCTGAATCACTCAGCCTGGTCCATGCTATCTCTGGGAAAGGCAAGTCCGCTTGCCATTAAGACCTCGTTTCCATGTTGGATTAAAAATAATTAGCAGCATTGCAAAATATACAAAACAGAATCAGACCCTGCAATCCTTTCCATGCAGGTGGCCAAGAAGAAACATCCCGTCCTTTTGAGAAAGACCAAGAAAGAGAAGCATCCCAGGACATGGAGGGAACTCAACAAAAGGACACTATTATTTCTGTCACTGGTCCTCAGGTTCTGGGAAATGCGATGCAGCACAAAAGCAGTGTTACAGCACTTTGCGTGGAATGTCCCCTTCTAACTGCCTGGGAACAGCACAGTGGTCACCACTTGAGGGGCACACACTCCTCCTGCATACGCGCACGCACTCACTCCTCTTGCATTTCTAGGGCCATCCACAAAAGCTAAAAAAATCATCAGAAGTCACAGAGAAGTTGTCTTTGATGGAGTGCCATCCCCTGACCCAAATCAGTCTTTGCCTTTGAATCAGTTTATGTTACCAGTTATTTAGCAGACTGATTGCTGCTATGGCAACTGCACATCCCTCCGCATAGACACCGGCATAAGTCCTTGATACGATCCTGGCTTCGTCTCTCTGGGTGCATTCAATCCATGCCAAAAATTAGAGAATATTGGGGAAATTAACTGCCTCCTGCACTGTAGGTCCCAGGACTGCATCGTGGTACAAAGAACAAATGAAGCCTCATGTGGAAAGCACGGATCCCAGTTACGTACGGCCCAGCAGCCTGGGAGGACAGAGAACTCAAGAGTCGCCAGCTGTGCTTGAGCCATACTACTCACCTTTGGTTTCCACGGTTTCTGCCAAATATCAATGCAGGGTGTATCCAAGCCTGCAAATGCCATTTGGCAGTGATTTGGAGTCTTTCAGGAAAGCTTTTCGCTAGGCTAGAAAAAGAACCAGCTTTCCCTTGCATCAGAAGAAGCTGGACACAGGTTCTGGTAGACCACCCTTTGGCTGCATGATCTTGGGCAAATCCCTTAAACTCTGAAACCTAGGTTTTCCCACCTACAACACGAAATGAAGCACAGTATCTGCTCCACCTCGTTGTTGAGAAGACAGTAGGAAACCACAACCCTGGCACACAGAAAGAGCCCGAGAACTCTGTTCCTTTCTTCCTTATCTTCCCTCTTCAGTTTCCTTTAATGCTTTATCCTTTCTGCCTGATTAGCAAGAGAGGTGATTAGGCTCATTAGGAGCTGATTCTATGCTGTCCTCTGTTTCTGATTCAGAAGTGTGAGCCTCCAATTCTGCCCAGTGTGTCAAATCTGCTCTACGAAACAGATCGGTGCATTCGGCTGGTTTCAACCCAAAAGGACAGGCTGGATCCTCCAAGGGAGTTTTCCTCTTTCTAGATTTCTACCCTTAACCATCAATGAACCGTCTTTAACATGCAGCTGTTTATTATAAATGAAGCTGGTAAACTGGAATGGGAGTACAGCAGTGGCACCTGTCCCTAAAAGAGCCCCTTGCTTCTACCCTGCACGTGGCTGACACTGTGATCTCCACCCGCTTGGGAACCTGTGTTATTAGCAGCCATGCTATTTCTGTATCGGGATATGCCTGGAGCACTGAAAGAAATTCTTCTAAACCATATGTTGTTTTTATGTCTTAATAGTGTATATGTATATATAATTTTCATAAATACAAAAATAAATAGCTGTCCTGTGTTTCTCTGAAGACTGTCAACTCCAAAGAAAAGAGGTAGAAATCCTCCCACATCTCAGCCTTCATGGTGCTTGGTACACAGCGAAGAGTCAGCAATGTCGCCAGAAACTGACTCCGGGATTTAACAGTTAATAATTTATGATGCAAATGTTCTCGCTTTATGTAGTTTTTACCCTCCATAGTGAGAAGAATGGCACAGTCAGGTGTGAGACCAGACGTGCTACCACACCATAAAGAAGTACCACCTTCATGAGCTCACTGAAGATCCCAGGACTCAGGGTCGGGTGGAAATAAAATAATTCACTCTAAGTAATGCTTTGTTCACAAGGGCTGACCAGAGGCACCTGGCACCTTGGAGAGCAAGGTGGCCTTAAAGTCAGAGGAACCTGGGTCCTAGATTCTACGCCTTTCTTTTTTATTTATTTATTTATTTATTTATTTGTCAGAGAGAGAGAGGGAGAGAGAGCAAGCGAGCACAGGCAGACAGAGTGGCAGCCTGAGGCAGAGGGAGAAGCAGGCTCCCTGCCAAGCAAGAAGCCCGATGTGGGACTCGATCCCAGGACACTGGGATCACGACCTGAGCCGAAGGCAGCTGCTTAACCAACTGAGCCACCCAGGCGTCCCGATTCTATGCCTTTCTAAGTGTCAGTCTCATTTTAAGATTGGCAGCATCTGTATTTATCTTGCAGGGTTATAAAATGGGATAACTGGGAGTACATGGGTCACGGCTGGATTCTTCACCACTCAGAGTTGAGTGGGCCTGAACCAGTCAGTGACAGTGTCCTCTTCTGAGAACGGAAGGTGCCTGTGTCCTGCTTCATGGCGCTGTTGTGAAGAGGAGCTCAGATGATCCAGGTAAAGTGCTCAGCATGGTGCCTAAGCCATGCAAGAGCTCAGGCATGTAGCCACAGTCGTTGTTGCAGTAATAAATGATGTGATGGATGAAAAGAGCCTGCTTTTGGAGGTTTTTTAAAAAACTGGAAACTTAAGACACCTGAAAAGCACACTGTCAGGAAAATTCCAGACACTACAAACCTCTTTAGAATCAAAATGTTGGAGAGGCCCCTGTTATAGTAATAAAGGCATCATCTGCTAACATCACAGCACCACAGAGCCACACAGAGATGGGAAGGGCTGGCTTCCCTGCAGCCGTCCGGGCTCTGAAGTCTGCCTGCTAGAACACGGGGACCAGGGGCTTGCTGTGCTCCCTCGCTCTGGGCGTGGGTGAGCACCAGCTACTGCCAAGATGGTGGGCAGAGAAAGCACAAAAGCAAATTTCTAAATGAATCGGTATAACAGGACACTGCCAAAAAACAAACAAACAAAACAAAAAGAAGAAGAAGAAGAAAAAGAAAAAAAGAAAAAAAAAATTCAACCGACAGGCTGGCCAACCACCCCCTGAACGCAATGGAGAGCAGTTCACTTTGAACAACGGGGCCATCAATGAGGCCACTAAGGCAGTTCCATAAGAGTTAAAGCAATAATAATGATTTTTATAGACACCTAGCACAGATCAGATTGCTGGTCATGCTTTTTTTGTTTTGTTTCTTCAAAGATACACCCACGCACCTTTGGCAGTGTTATCCTCAAACGACAAGATGTTACTTCTAAGCTGCAAGACCTCAGGCGCTATCTGTCCTCACCCACACCCAACTGTCTACCATCTTCAGCACCAAACATATCCCTGAAGACAAAAATGGCCCTTCAGTTCCTGAGTCGTTTAAACTGAAAAACCAGTTAAAGTGCCATTCCCAAAATAAAACAGAAACATGGCCACTGGCATGAAATATTTACAGCTGTGAGACCCAAAAAAAAAAAAAAAACAAAAAAAACAAACCACCACACCAGAAGAAAGAAGAAGCAAGCCTTAGTTGACCTGGTAGGCAAGGGGAACGATGCAGTTGCACAAACAACAGAGAAGCACTTCGCCCTAAAACCCTCTTCTGGGATCCCTGCACACACCCGTCACTCAAGTGAAAGACCCAGGAGTTGTCTTCAGCGGCTTCCTCCTCTCACCTCTGCACCAAGGCACTGACATAGTTCCATCTATTCCATGGCTAACAGATCTCTGTGCCTGGGACACTCCTCTGCTGATCAGGTCCTTCGAGCTCTTACTGACCAACCGAGCCATACTGCTCCCTGGGTTTTCTCTATTCTGGGTATCCTTCTTTCCAACTGCTTCTCAGAGCGAACAGCATGGCTTGGAAGGTCCTTCAAGGGCCAGCCTATACGTGCATTCTAGTTTTATCCTTTGCCCAGCACCCGAGGCCCTCTCCCAGCCCGCCATTCCCTACACATGCTGAAACCCGTCATACCTGTGTGCATGGTTGGGTTTTCCCTCCACGTGGGGTTATCTCACCCCCCCCCACACACTCTCATGTGTATCCTTCAAGACTTGGTTCAGATATTCTATTCTTTATCCTAATCACTCCTGGATCCTCCCGAGCGAGACCGGGGGCTCCCTACACTGGGCTCTCTGTCCTTGTATGGAGTCTCCTCAGAGCATGTTTCATACAACACAGCAACCATCACCCTGTCTCCCTGTCAACTCCTGTGCGTTGTGCTCTATGTGATGAAAGCGTGGCCATAAGAGGAGACACGGGGGAGCCTCAGGAAAATAAGACGTCTTACACTCAAGGGTCCTAGAAACAGGAGGCACTGCAATCCGCACAGGGTCATGGGGGACATGCCAGGTTTTAGACGGGCAGAGGAACGTCTAGGACAGAGCCTTTGTTGGGGTTTCCTCAAGTAACACAAAGCAGGGTAGGATAAACATTTCAGGATTGGCTAGTTTGAATCATCTCCTCTGGCTTTAGGCTATCAAGGTGGTGCCTAGCCTCCCGGTAAGAGGCTTTGAGATGGTTAGGGCAGAGGGCCTAATTATGGCCCTCTGGAGTATATACGCCAGATAAAGAAGGTATGGCTCTGGACTGGTTAGATTGCTGCTCAGAAGCATGCTCCCAGAGGCTGAACCCTTTGCCATCCCTAAGACTTGGCTAGTCCATGAAGGGCTAGTCAATAAGAAAGCCAGAAAGGTTTTAAGGTGTCAAAACATCAAATTATACAGAAAATAAAAAACATAAACAATACAATTCCCAACCCCTAAACTAAAACCTGGGCTCTTCCCTACCACATTCTTGGCTCCGTTGTAGCAGGACTTAGAGCAGGGCTCATATCCACAGATAAGCTGCTAACGGACCAGCTTACAGGTTTTCTACACCTGGTGTCCAACTCGTCGATACCTGGACCATGCTGGTTAGGAAACATTCTGAGCATCATCCCCGATTATAACTGCTTTATACGTATTATCACAGCCCTGTGAGGTGTGTGTTATTATCCACATTTTAGAGATCCAGAAACTAGGCTCAGAAGTTAAGCTACCTGCTGAAATCACATAGTAGCTACGGAGCCAGAACATGGAGCCACATCTACCTACACCAGGCCCTGTGCCCTCTCCCTTCCATCAGGCTGCCTCTTGGCTCTTCGTTTTACTTCTCGACTTAGGTGTCTAGAATAGCGCAGGGCATCCGGCAGGAATTCATGAAATGCCGAATGAATTACGGCATAAATGGCAATGAAATCGAGTATTTTAAACTTTTCCCACAGCTGATCTATTCTATGGAACAAAAGGCTGGGAGGTCTATAACAATGTTTTTAACCAAAAGACAACTCGTTAAGAACAACAGCTGACTTCATCAAAACACAATATGTACTTCCCTATAGGAGCAACAGCATTCTAATAGCTACTCACTGAGTACCTCCCAGGGAATTCCCCCACCAACCCTGCAAAGTAGAAACGATCTCTGTATCCCCATTTTCAATGAGGAACAGAAAGCCTTCGATGAGGCTCAGAAAGGATACGTAATACGTTTAATGGCTCAGAGCTGGCAAATGGCAAAGCAGGGATCAGAAGGCAGGTCAGACTCTCCAGAAGGCCTGTCCTTTCCACTGTGCCACACAACCATTTTCTTTTATGTTCACAGATCATTTGCAGGAGGAGTGCACAGGGCAGGAAACAGGACTTCATCCTACCTGGAGGTCTCTGAGGCAAAAAGGTGCTATATCACCTTAAGTAGCTTCGTCAGTAATGGATTATTGTGGCTTCCGTCTTCCGGGCCCAACAGGAGGCTTGGTCATGGGCTCAGGACCCATCTCCTGCTAGAATCTTATTAGTGCTTCCTCTGCACAAATAAGAACTGGTGTATTGTGTTAAATTGACTGACACAAACAACCATGCTTTATCCAGAAATAGAAAATGCAATTTTCTTTAGCAAAATAGAACATAGGAAGTGGTGGGGGTTGAAATGTCACGCACAGAACAAAGGTTTGGCAGAGGAGAAAGGTTAAAATCAATCACCCTATGGGGAGAAGAAAGGTCTGCAGTATTCTGTAGTAATTATCCACCCAAAGTCACACTAGAGAATCGGGAGCCACTTTCCTTAAAAAGGAAAGAAAGAAAAATCTGCATCCCATAACGTTAATGTTTTACTTTTCATGAATCATTTGGAAAGATCATAGATATACTACCGAAAATAAGAGAATGCCATTAAAGAGTCTCACCTCTAGTGGTAGGAAGTGACCTTTTCATACCAGAATGAGGTAGGAAAAAACCCAAGCTGTTCTCTCAACAGAAACCACCACCAGCATATTAGTACTCTGACTTGTATGCTAGAAGAAATGACAATTAAAGTGAAAAATAAAGAATTATCCATCACTCCTCTTTGCTAGCCAATAACCTTCTCTTCCAGCAGAATGCCCATTCCCACAGCTACCATTTCACAAATATCAAATCATTATATAACTTTTCCGGAATTATTGTTGTTGTTGTTGTTGTTGTTGTTGTTGTTTTCCACAGCAAGTTTTTCCTGTTGCTTTCTACCTAAAACTACCAGAGTTCTTTCAGGTCGTACAATTGATGTTTTTATCTTACCCCCCACTGGTTTTACTCCCATGACAGTCTCCATTCTGACCAAGGTGAAGTTAAGAGGAATCATAAAACAAAGACACCAAAATATTGGCTTTTAAGGTCCGATGTTAAGAAATGGAGTCAAATAGAAAGATTAAAGAAATATAATCCATCAAGGAATTGTCAACAAAAGTACAAAGTCATGTTCTGTCTCCTGCACTCAGTCTTGGCCAAGTCCAGCCAAGACTAAATGGTTGTCAGAGACCCTGTTTCCTGTATAACAGAAGACAGAAGAAAAGAAGGGACTGACATCACGAGCAACAGAGATGGGTCAGAGATGGCCTTTCCTTTATTTGTTTGTTTGTTCATGTACTACAAGGTGGTGAATAGAAATATTAAGTCAGAGCAATGAAATCATTTCAAAGCAGAAAGATGAATGGTGCACTTGAGCCTTGATCTGACCAGGAAGCAGGAAGACTGGGATAAGGAAATAAACTGGCTCAGGGTTCTCTGGAGTCAAATAGGTCATCACTGTCAATGACCTACATGACAGTATGATTAATAATAGTGATTCCCCACATCTAAAGCCTCCTCCCTGCTGGGTACACTCTGGAAAGTCATTTCTTCTGTTAAATATAGATTTGGTTTCTAAGTCACTTCCAGCTTTTGTTCTCAATTCCTTTTTATCTTGAACAAGTCATACACACCTTCTGAGTATTAACTGTCCCCAGGAACCTCATGCCCCTTATTTAATAAGAGTAATGTGAAATGAGAGATCAGGACTATACCGTACACTGACTTCTCAGAAAAATTAGTCTATAAAATTTTTAAGGGTTTTAGTAAAGATAAAAGAATTTTAACAGTTAAGAAGGATGGATCTTAGGAAATTTGAGTTTATTTTTGGAGGGAAAATGATGCAGAGAGGGTACCGACAAGAGCATCCCTACACTGCCTTAAGCAAGTTGATATATTCTCTTCGGGCCTCAATCTGTTCATCTATAAAATGGACAGCCTCAGCTCTGTGAGGATCCCTAAGTCTCTTTCTGGCTGTAACAATCATGAATTAAACAGAGCTAAAATTAGAACTCAGAGTTTAAGATGGTCTGCTTAGGACATTTTAAATAACTGCTTTTTTCTGCAATTGGGCCATGTACCATTGAGATAAATTCAAATTCAAGAGAAAAAACATTCTGTCTCTTCCTTGCTTCCTGTCTGCCCTGCCTAGCCTCAGTCCTTAGTACCCTCCTCTCTTCCCCCAACCCCCTCTGCCCCCCAGTCCCTAATAAGAGCCAAGATAGGGAAGGTCCAAGGCAGACTCTTAGACCAGCCTCTTCATTCAATGGACTCTTGGAATGATTCTGGTTTCTGAATAAGACGGTTCCCTCCTTCACCCCCACCACTTATCTCTTTGGTCAACCATTAAAAGGGATGAGGCAAAAGCATTGCCCAGCAAGAAACTCGTGCAGCTGGCAGAAATGAAAAGCAAACATCTTCCCTCACAGGTCAAATCTAACTGACACAACACAGATAAAGCTAAGCTGCCAGAGAAAAAAGGCAGACTCACAAGCAGAGGAAACTATTTTGAGTTCCTTTCACCAAAAATTGTAACTTATTTGTGCTCTGGTATTATCAGAGCCTCCTGGAACTCTCTGGCTTTTCTTTATTAATAACATTATTATTGAAAGATTTTTTTTTTCCACTTGCCGACAAGCTATTCCCTGATTAGCTGGAATATTCTGGCTCTTTTTAAAACCTGCTGTCATACTAGAGAGGTCTACCTGCGCCCTGGGGGCAACCTGAAACAAACAGCTCCTTTTTCTCATTGTGGTCCAGGAGTTTAAGATCCTGCCTGAATAGCGCTGGAGTTATTTAAAAAGTCTCCTGTTTCCCTGGAGCCCCAGAACTGTTTTAGAGAGAAAGTGACCTGGGAGCTACCACTCGGCATACAGCTTCCTTTTGAAAGGACACACTGCTCACCCAGAATTGGCTTCCCTCTTCACAGTCCTACTCAAAATGGGAATGAAAAATACCGAAGAGGCCAACTGAAATGAAGGCTTTCATGCGTTGGGTTTATTCAGTAGTGAGGGACACACTGATACTCAGGGAGTTAGCGCCAAAAAAAAGAAAACTCTGTCCTCGTGCCTCAGGTTTCCATGGAAGAGAGCAAGCTGGTGGGTCACAGTGAAGGAGAAGGGGTGAGGGTTCAGAATCCGGAGGCTTGACCTTCAAAGCAGGAGGAGTTATAAATGAGGAAAGATGGTTAATGGGCTGGGAATTCTTTGGGAATCTGGGAGAATGGCAAGCCTCTTTCCTGGTCACACAAAAATGTAGAGGTTAGGGGAAGATCGGTCTTCAATGAAAAGCAATTTGGGAAAACAATATCCTAAGGAAGATGAAGGTTTTAAATTCTGGCTGAAGAGCACTTTGATAAACAGTTGAATGTGTCAGGTAACTGTTAACAAAGCAAAAGAATGTTTCTGTGTGCACAATGGAAAGGATCCAAAGGAGTGCTAATATTGGGAGGGACGAGAGTAAAGGGACTGTGAAGTAATCAGGGAATCTGGACTTTAGAGAGATGGACAATTTGACAGAAATGGAGCAGCAGAGCTTTCATGGAAGTGACTAGCCTTGCCTGGCCAGTGGCTAATTAGCGAAACTCTCCAAAGTTCACCAGAGAGAGAGTGGGGCACTGCCATGCCACTAGCAAGTGGGTCCTGCACTGGCAGGGGCAGCAAAGACGTCTCTGGCTTATTTTTAAAGAAAATAAAATTCTAGTTGGGGTTATAAGGAAATGACTATGCCCATTATGTACATAAAACGTACATAATGACTAAGCACATTATGTACATAAAACGAGAGTCCCTTCGTCCACTGAGCCCTTCCATGCCACAGAACAGGAGCCTGCCGCACTGGAGCCTAGTCCAGGTCAGGTAACAGGGTCAGTGAGCTCTAACAAGGGGTTACAAAGTTCCAACATGCCACCCTGCTGAGGAATAGAAAGTGGGGTATTACTAAAGTTTTGACATCAATGGAATTCTGCCCTCACTGAACTCTCAGCATGCTCTAGTAGAATGAGTAATAATCGAAGAGGCAGTAAACTTGGATTCTGGTCCCAGCACCCCTATTTACCCTTGAAGGAGAAAATTACCCAATCCAACACTTGCTTTCTCTCGCCTTGCCTCTCCTCCACAAGCTGTTTTCTGTCGCCAACCTTCTGACAAATCTACTCAAGTGAAGACCACCCATGACTCCACCTGCCTGATACTTTCAGCCTTAATACGGCACCTGCTTCCTCTCTTGTTTTCCCATGAACCAAGCTCTCCTGCTTCTTCTCCAGTGGAACCACTCCCCAGCACTAAATGCCAGGTATGCAGGAACCATCGCTAATCATCTTTGTACCTCAAGTAAGAATAGAATGGCTGTTAAAAAAAATAACTGAGTAAGATACCTTTATCTCTAAGTCTCTATTTCCGCATCACTTCAAACTCTAAAGTATATGACCACATGAACTTCTTAATGGTGGCTTTATGGATTCAAGATTCAAATATCCTCATTCAGGGAAAAGATTCCATACAGAAGATTCTACAATCGTATATTACATGAAAAGGATAAGTGAGAATATAGTATCTTCTCCCTTTCAACATTCCAAAAGCAAGGTATCTGCACTCTTATGTAACACCATGTACTTAATAAACAGGTATTAATCCTGAGACATCATGTAGAGATGAGAAAAATTATGGCTTTAGTGTTGTCATTATCTCCTTCTCTTTAGAATGTGATCTAACTTATTATGCTGTATAGTGTAATAAAATCCAACTTCAATTTGAGTAAATAGAACTGTTCTTTTTAGCAGTATCTGCTTATGATGCTTAATGATAATTATACAGATCTATTTATATAAACGCATTAAAAATGGTTGTGCTGTTTCTGTCAGTTCATTTGTCAAGGCTCAGTACATAATTCCCTATACTCATTCTTTTTAGAAATAAAAATAATACTTCCTAATTAAAATAAAACTAGAATAAAATCAGGAAAGTAGGAAGAAGATCATACTGACTCCCAATATTCAGTGGTATTAGATGATCGCTAGGTGCATTTCTTTTGGAATTCTCTCAGAATTTTTATTTTATAGAGGTTATTTAAGCATATAGTGTATATATATATACATATATATATACACACACACATACATATGTGTGTATATATATATACATATACAGTTTTTGCAAAGAATACATGTATCATCTCCCCTGAAAATACCAATATAGGATCATAAAGGTATTTGGGAGTAAACTGTCAATTCAAAAACACATTTTACAGAGAGCATTCACATGGTTTTTAAACAGAAATCTCTAAATATCCTATTCATAGTTTACAGTGGTGATATACCTTTTAAACAAATAAAGCTAAATAAGGTACTCAGAAAATTAATGCTATTTAATATTCCTATTGCAGCAATGTAAACACTTCTCACACCTCTTCTCTCTCAATGGCTAAACCACCAAATACAGAAGCCACCACAATGTCAGCACCACTGCCTCAGAGAAGCACGTGGAGGGCCAAGGTCAGGTGTCAGGTCATCCCAGGCCACTCTTCCTGACACAGCTGTCTTCCCATAACTCCAGTGGATGCATCTCACACTTCTAGACTCCAGGAAAAGAAATGAAAAGAAGAAACAAAGCATCTGACTTTTCCTACTAGGCTGCTGCCTAAGGTTCTTTTGGACTTCAGGACTAAGGCTGAGGTCTCTTTGAAGGAAGGATCCCCATGTCTCATTCACCTTTGTATCCAGTGACTAGAATTTTGGATGGTACACAACAAAAGCTCTAGTATTACTTATTGACTGGTGAGTAATAGACATGGGAAAATGGCCAATTAGGAGTAGTTTCAATTGCAAGTAGCAGAAAACACAAATGCAGATATAGATAGATAGATAGATCGATCAATCGGTCGATCTCAAGAAGTCCAGGGCAAGGTAACTGTTGAGGCTTGTTCAGTGGTTCAACAATGACAGGGTCGATGTCTCTAAAATTCTCTCACCCTTCTCTTTATAGTCTCAAGGCAGCTTTATTTGCCCCAGTCTTGAATCCATGTTCAAGGCATGAATGAGCCTTGAAAAGACCCTGGCTGGGAGTGCCTGGGTGCCTCTGTCTGTCAAAGAAAGGAAAGAAAGGGAAAGGGAAAGGAAAGGAAAGGAAAGGCCCTGGCTGACTTTCAGTTAAACGTCATTAGCAGTATCACCTGACCACCCCTACTTGCAAGGGCGCTTGGGAAAGTGATTCTCTTTCCTGGAGCTGGGCATACAATCTGGATTCTGAGAGCAAGGAAGTTGGGAGATATTAATAGACAGGTATCTAGCAGTGTCTGTCTCCACAAATACTAACCCCCACCTCAATCTTCTTAAAGTCTAAATGATAAGAGAAGTATACGCTGAAAACAGTGTAAGATACCCAAGAAAACATACTTTTCACTGCACGGTTCTTCAGGTATGATCACTCACCAACTGGCACTTTTGAGGACCGTGATTTGGTGAATCAGAAGTAGTGGGTAGTTCAATGGAGAGGTCAATCAAGAAACCTAAGAATGCACATGTCTTGAGGGGTACACTCAACCCCGTAACATTTCAGCATCTCCTCTCTTTGGAAGGGGACTTAAAACAGGATAAAAATGTGATTTGTCCAAGTTAGCAGAATTATTAATGTATTTGTTTGGTTTTGATATTTAAAAATAATGTAGAGGATTTATTGAATGGAAATTGGAAGCGTATCTGTTTTGTTTTGTTTTTTTAAAGATTTTATTTATTTATTTGACAGAGATCACAAGTAAGGCAGAGAGGCAGGCAGAGAGAGAGGGGGAGGAAGCAGGCTCCCCGCTGAGCAGAGAGCCCGATGTGGGGCTCAATCCCAGAACCCCGGGACCATGACCTGAGCCAAAGGCAGAGGCTTAACCCACCGAGCCACCCAGGCGCCCTGGAGGCGCATCTGTTTAAACCTCCTTTTCACTGTATTGTGCAGCCAGTGCCTGAAATTTTTAGTAAGAAGGACCTTTCTATACTCTATAAGGTGGCCTATTCAACTTCTGAATTCCTCTACTTATAAGCCCTCTTATAATCGGAACTCTATTTTACCTCTCAATATTATAAACACACTGGTTCTAATTCTATTTTCTAGGGTGACCAGAATTAGCTTCTCTCTCCTTGCACATGACAGAACTTCAAATAAATCAACAAAGTTACAACACCTGTTCTCTCAGTCAAATAGGACAGCCCCTGAAACTCCTCCTAACCTGACCTAGCTTCCACACCCCTACCCCTCCTCCATTTCTTCTCTGGTAGAGAATGGAGCTGTCCCATTCTGGGCAACCTGTCCTAGTGTATAGTCCTTGCAATGAGACAGTAGTAGGGATGGGCTCTGGTCACCCCAGAGTAAGAGTCTACAACCAACCGTGGTGTCAACACATGCATTAAAATATCTGCTGGGAAAATTCATTTCGTTCTTTTTTTTTTCGTTCTTTTTTTTTAAGATTTTATTTATTTATTTGACAGACAGAGATCACAAGTAAGAGAGGCAGCAGAGAGAGAGGAGGAAGCAGGCTCCCCGCTGAGCAGAGAGCCCGATGTGGGGCTCGATCCCAGGACCATGGGATCATGACCTGAGCCGAAGGCAGAGGCTTAACCCACTGAGCCACCCAGGTGCCCCCCCCCCACCTATTTGATTCTTATCCACAGCTCTAAGCCTAAGAAAAATTATTTGTAATCCTCACTGATCAAGCCACACGAGTTCTCTTTCTCAATATATCTGCCAGGCAAGCCCTCCACAATTTCATTCAAGTCATTAGAAAAAGGAAAACAAGGTTTAACAAGACTGGGATAATACTATGAGAGCTCTTCCTTCAGGTTATGAAGGTACTTAATATTTGGATGACTTTGTTACTAAACTATTAATATACTTCAAAAGATAACTCAACATTTTTTCCATTTCATGCAGAGCTCCTGGTATTTTCCTTTCCATATCTTTACTAGGTAATTTAGAGGCATCATTAGTTTGTTTACTTATTTGCCACGTTCTTCATCCCATTCTAAACAGTACTGCACAGATGGCTGGCACACCTTTAAAAATTAAGTAGAAAAATGAGGGAGGGGAATTAACCTGTATGTCATTTAGATTTATCTCCTAATCACCCTTTGAGGTTTTATCTCTCCCTCCACTTTTTAGACAGATTACAAAACAGTTCATTGTAAAGAAAACCTCCTTAAGATCCATGTACTTTTTTTTTTTCTTACCAAAGCCATGTGATATTTTTCCAGATCACTTCCCTAATTCTCCCGCATCACTTAGGTGTCCAACAATTAATTCGGTTCTGATGCAAACTAACTCAAAGTTAGCACAGACCCCAGAGCTTAAAAGGGTTCAGTCCCACAAGACTGCCCCCACTTCAAAAGTCAGCAACAAATTGGGGATTCAGGCTACCCATATTTCTGCCAGGCCAACTGCAAATTCAAGAGTCCCCCTTACTTATTCATTGAGTTTGATAATTCCCTAGCACAACTCCTAGAACTCAGCAAAACACTCTAGTTAAAGAATACCACTCAAGAGACGCCTAGGTAGCTCAGTGGGTTAAGTGTCTGATCTTTTGTCATGTCAGGTCAAGATCCCAGGGTCTGAGATGAAGTCCCACAGTGGGCTCAGCAGGGAGTCTGCTTCTCCCTTGGCCTGCCAGTCCCCCGGCTTATGCTGACAAAAAAGTAAATACAATCCTAAAATAAAATAAAATAAAATTTAAAAAAAGACAGCATTCAAAGACAGCCCAGTGGACGAGTGGAAGGGATACCTGGGACACAGTGTGGGGAGCCGGGCAGGGTGGGCAGAGCTTCCATGCCTGCTCCTGGTGTACAGTCTTTCCAGTTCATCAATGTGCTTTCCAACCCAGAAGCTCCCTGAACCCCATCATCCAGGGATTTTTATGAAGGTTTCATTATGTGTGCACGGCTGATTATATCACTGGCCACTGATGACTTAACCCAACTTCTGGCCCCTGCCCCCACCCAGGAAGTCAAAGGTGTGGGTAAAAGTTTTAGCCCTCCAATCCCGTAACTCCTCCCCCAGGAGCTACCTCATTAGCATACAAAAGACAGTAAATTCCAAAGGTTTTAGGAGCTTTGGGTTGGAAGAGACAGTGGACAAAACCGAAATACTTTTTTTATTATACCACAAAATCCCACTGCCAGTTAACAGTGTAGCTATATTTCAAACTCAGGTTGGCCTGTGGCTGAATTCCATGTCCTTCTCTTACAACAAACTTCCTTCTGATGAATCAAATCTTTAAAATATTGGAGTGAAAGGCTATATTAGTGCAAGATATTTTAGGATGTACACCAAGTAGAAATATCCTGTGTCAAAGTCACATCATCTGAAAAATGGTAATCAAGAAAATGAGGCTTGAGAAATTTGTTTTCCTTCTGAATAATGGTGTCAGCGCTTTCATCGTCATATTTACCCTTCGTTGGCTAAAGCATGTCAAACAGGTAAGGCCTTTGTTCTCTATCAATTGTTGATTTCTAACTGCAGGCTAAGGATCCAGCTGATACTTCACAGTAACTTTCACATTTATCACTCAGGCATAGATCCACCCACAGACACTCAATATTGGAGGTTTAAATACTGTGCCTTGCAAACACTTATTTACAAAAAAGAAATAGGTTTATCACACACACACATACACACACACTTAAACACTTAATGAATAATGTGGGAAAATAGATGGTTATAGACTGAGTTACTTGCATACCAAAAAATACAGAGTGCTCTGTGTGGGTCTGTTCCTGTTAGCTGTAAAAGTGTATGGAAGATATTCTTGGGATGGGAATTAAAGCCTTTTTGTGGTACTCCATTTTCTAAGAGTTTTTCGTAGAATGACTAACATAATATCCAGTTTAGCAGGGAAAAATGGGTTGTAAATTTCCATTCCAAGTTTTTCAGCAACAATGTAATTTATACCATTTGTTGAGTTCCTTTGATGCCAATTACTAATAACTGCAGGCACTTTCCAAATCTTTAATTCTTGCTACCAACTGGGAAAGATAGATGTCATATCCACATTTTACAAATAACAAAACAGACTCAAAAGGTTGAGAGGCAAACCATGTGGTAGCCGCGTCTTTTTATTGCAGCTTGCTAATTCTACATCATCTCCTTAAGAAATCTTCCCCAATCAACTTAAATGTCTTTTCTGAAAAAGGAAAAGATAGAAAGAAGGGAAGGAAAGGGGAGGGAAGGGAAGGCAAGCAAAGACAAGGGAAAGGAAAGGGGAGGAAAGGGGAGTGGAGGGAAGGGAAATTTTAGTGAGAAGGGAATGGAGGGTAGGACAGGGCAAAACAACTACTATAAATCAGAGCATTTAGAGAAACTGCTAAAATTTCTTGTCTGTTCTTCACTACAGGACGGAGGTCATATTGACATTGCATCTCTACTCATAACGTGCTTCCAAATATCTTGTTCATGAGCACCTCCCTATATTCATATATTATAATAGGTAGGGAAAATAGATAAGCAATCAAGGATGGGCTGTCACCCTTACGGAACTCACAATCTAACAGGGTCAAGAGTATAAATGCATGGGATAGTAGGAGACTTTTCCAAAAAGCCTTAAGGACAGATGTCTCAAGCTCCAGCTATGGAGCCAGAAAGCAGACATGTAGGAGTGGACAGACCCATCCATAGGACAGGGTCTTCCTCTCTAACCATTCTACCTCTGTAAAGACAGCAAAAAAGGACAATGAATACTGAAGGTTCTCTATTTTACATGGTGCTTGTCTACACATAGATTGTGGTAGGTTCTACTTCGAGACCATTAAGAAAATTGAGACGTTCTTCCTGTGGCCTCTTAGCAAGGTAGTTGATCTTGATCCTAAACATGTTGCCCTCACAGGATCCATACTTCAAACCCTGGATCCCTTGCTGACAATGAAACATCTTAAATCCAATCCTCTGCAGATAGATATACATCAAGAATGGATTAGTGTCTGTTTCTGTTCCCACAGCACAGTAGCAGGCACCTGGCAAAATGATATTGAGAATAAAATCATACTTCATTTTCATAAATGATTTCTTGATATTCCATTTCATGAGGCCTCCATATCTACTTCTAAAACCAAGGTGACGGACAGGATGCAGACATTGAGATGATAAATGGCTGAACTGAAACCTTCCCAAAGGTGTGGGATAGAGTACCACGAAAAGGGTCCAATGCCCACCCCAACAATGTCTTCCATACAGTTTTGCACCTGACAAGACCCACACAGAGTTGAATCTGGCAAGGTTTATGTTGATATTTAATCCCCTAATTCCAAGAACAGTTGTGTAAACCCATAAAAAGACATTTTTGTCCCCTTTGGACAGACACTAGTGATTTTAGTCATTTTAGATAGTGCTTTGAAAAATACTGCTACGGTCTAAATGCTTGTGTCCCTCCAAACTCCATGTGTTGAAATCCTAACCCCCAAGGTGATGGTACTCTGGGAGATGATTAGGTCATAAGGGATAAGTCTTCATCTAGTGCCCCTATAAAGGAGGCCCAGAGAACTCCCCTGCCTCCTGTGCCATGTGAGGATATATGGAAAAGTTGGCAGCCTGCAACCCAGAAGTGGGCCCTCACTGGAAACCAACCACACACTGGGACCTTGATCTTAGACTTCCTGCCTCCAGAATTGTGAGCAATAACTTTCTGCTGTTTTTAAGCCATCTGGTCTATGGTCCTCTGTCAGTGCAGCCAGAACAGGCAAAGACAGCATCCTAGTACACGTCTTGAGAAGGACCAGTAATTGCCTATATGTCCTCATGTCTCCTAGCATACAAAGAATGCTTCGTGATTGGTGCTATATAGCAACATTGCCTTAAAGAAGGTGTCAGTCAGATAAGGAATGACACATGTGAACTTCACCTTCACATATTGCCATACTGCATAAAAATCCATTGAAAAAAGAAAACTCAATAGGGGCACCTGGGTGGCTCAGTCCGTTAAGCGTGTGCTTTCAGCTCAGGTCATGATCCCAGGGTCTTGGGATGGAGCCCCACATCTACTTCCCTGCTCAGTGGGAAGTCTCCTTCTCCCTCTCCCACTCCCTCCGCCTATGTTCTCTCTGTCGCAAATAAATAAATAATCTTAAAAACAAAACAAAACACCAAAAACTCAATGACATTTTCTGTTCTGTATGGACATCTGTAGGGCCATATAATTACACAAAATTCAAGGAGAAATTTCTATCTCCTAATACTCTGCACTAAATTACTATTGGTCCCCTCAGTACTTAAATAACCTGGAATTCATTCACTGTAAGACTTAGCTGGCTGGCTCTTTGTGTACTAAAATAAACATTTACTGGACAGCTATTATAACCTAGGCCTTGTGCCCAGTGTTAGGACAGAGATGAATAGGATGCAGTTCTCACCCCACCTGTAGGTGGTCACAATCTAAAGGGGCTGTCATACACAGGCAATTTCGGCACAGTGTGGGAAAAGCTCAAGTACAGGGGGACGTGGTGTATATGGTGGAGGGGATATGCTGGCAGAGCAGCCTTAAGGGTAAGAAAAGCCTTTCTGGAGGTAAATCCAGTACTGAACCTCTTCAGGGACCAAGGCGGAGTGGGGAGTGCTAAAATCAATGTGACTGACTAAGAAGTGGCAATTAAGTAAAATATACTCATAATTTTAACTAGTAAAATGACTTCTACAATAACTTCAATGGAGCCTTGAATTTATGACCTTGGTCATAATAACCTTGGTCAAGTAACTTAGTCTAAACTTCAGTTTTCTCATTTGTGAAATAGGGTTTATGATGCCTACCTCACAGGGTTTTTTTGAGGGTCAAGTAGAATTACGTACATAAGTCATTTGGTACACAGTAAATGCTCATTAAATCAAAGTTTTTAATTATAATTAACATTTATGAAACCCTCTTCTTGTCTTTGCTCTTGATACATGGAAGTTGCCTGTTCAACTAAAAGCTTGATTCCAAGCTATCTCGATCTCAGTGTAGTTCCATGTTCCTCAAGCTCACTTAAGAGAAACCAGCTAATATCTGGAACCAAACTCTCCTTAATGAAGAAAAGAACACTCGATCTTTTGTGTATGTGCTTCTGATGCATGCTTTTCCATAAGATTCATGGAGAGATTTCTTTTTCCAAACACTGTGGCTCTATTCTTGTTGGCCTCCAGAAAGCAAGTATTGTTTTGGGATGCACAGAATGGACAGGAATATAGAAAGTCAATGACCTATATCAACTGCCACTAGCTATCAGGGTAAGGGAAAAAATACCACCCCTGTTCTGTAAAGTGCAGACTAATGAATTAGCCACTGAAACAGACCAAATGAAATCTGCTATCTTAGGTCTAAGCAATCAGCTATAATAAAGCTAAGTGGTCAAGAAAACATGGCAAGGCAGTAATCATGCCTAGAAGTAACTAGAAGAAAAACTGAGCAAGTGTCTGCCAAAACAGAGTCTGTGCTTTTTTCAAGAGGCCTAAGTCTCAGTTTGGTGGTGATTTATACAAAACCCATTCGAGTGGATACACAAGGTCAGCCTGGTAATCAACTTGAAAAGCCTGAAATCAATATTTGTAATTCAGGAATGGTAAACAAAGGTATGGTACAGAAGATAAGTTTAACTTGCCACTTTATTAAGTATAAGAAAATAATTTTTCTAGAAGCAACTGAAATTCAGCTCCTACTTAATAAAGGCCATGGCTGTGTGGCAGAAAGAAGGAAAGAGTTAATCCCTGATTGTGCCCACATGTGCAGTGGCAGCAGAAACTGGCAGAAAGAGCCCCAAACTAGCCTTGAGTACTATTCTTGTCTCCACGTTCTCTAACTGTGGGCTCCCTGCCAATAACTGCTTTTGTGAAGCCACTAGGAGCTGCTGACTGGTTGCATTTCCTTGTTCATCCACAAGCTATATTTAGAGTGACAACCCCAGGAGGTTTGGGGGACCCGGAGATGGGTCAAGGGATACTGTCCCGCTCCGATCAACAGTCACCTTATAGAAACCTCTGCTGACCCAGACCAAGACAGTAAACTCAATGTTGGAGCACAGAGATGGGAAGATGGGAAGAAGGAAGGGAAAGAGGCACCTCATAGAGACTCAAAACTATGCCAGTACTAGAGCTAGGTGCTCCCACTTACATGACCTCATTTAATTGTAACAATTATGCAAAGTAGATGTTATCCATTTTTTATGTCCTGAATTGCTGGGTAGCTTGGCCAACGTAAAAAATTAAGCAGAGATTGAAACCTAGGGGTCCAAAGTCTCTGCCATGTCCTGCCATATCTATGGCTTTCTGACACTGCATAGAGTGCCCTCTGGTGGTGGGAGGCGGGAGGCCTTCTCTAGACCCTATCCCCTAGAGACCCTGAAAAGACCTGTCCCACCTCCCTGGTTAAATAGGCCAGGAGACTGCTGGGTTTGAAAGGAACATTGAGGCAGCTGGGGATTTCTGGGCTTGCCTCAGTGGTTCTAAGTACTTTAGTGTGCTTGACAAATACTCCTATTCTTTAGGAATATGAATCCTTTCAGGAGGGTGGCTGTTTAGATAAATATAAATCATTCTTTTTTCATAATCTTTTCTGTCAAACAGAATTAGTGGGTCACATCCATCTTACAGTAATAAAAAAGGCTGGTGGACAGTGTTTCAGGGAAAGAACTATAAACACTTTGAAAAGGAAGAGAAACAAAGAACCTTGCAGTTTCCAAAGATATCAACTCACAGAACGCTAGTTCTCACAGAACTGGAGATACAAATTTATTCCCATTTTACAGAGGCTGAAAAGATTCAGTGAATTGCTAAAGATAAAATGGTTAATAGGAACCATGCTTTGATTAGTTTTCTGACCTCAAAAGGCATGCCTTTCTCATTAAAATAACACTCTCTAATTATGTTAAATAAAAAACTACCACCTATACAAGAAGGGGACTGGTGATATAAAATTAAGCCACCATCTAAGATTTTGGTCATATAAGGTAAAATAGAGGAAAAAGGTATCATTTTACCCCAATGGAAGGAAAGACAGGAAGGTAAGTGGTCATACACAGGAAAGGCTTTCTGTGACATAAGTAGCAACTGAAATGAGTTTTGTGTGAAAGACATCAAGAGTTCAAGTAAGAAATCAGGCAGAGGAGCAAAAAAGGCAGGTTGGGGGAAATCAGAAATCTGCCTGGCTACAGATTGTAATGAGAACAAATCATGGAAGTTAGTGCTAGGAAGCCTGACTGGATGAACTGGAATAATCAAGCCAGGTAAAAGCATTAGGCCTTTATTCTACCAATGACGATTCTGAGCAAGGGATAAAAATGATCCACCTGTCCAAGTCTGGCATTATTAAGAAGGGCTGGTTGAAATGGGGAGACATTAGTAAATATTAGGAAAACATTTGCCTCAACACAAGTAGGGCAAAAAGGGAGCTCTGGCAGGAGTGCAGCACTGGGAATGTAAGGTAGGGAGAAATGACATATGCAGAAAATCAACAGAACCCTGTGACTGAGTCTGAAGGCTAGGTGGGGGTTGAAATCAAGAGCTATCATAAGGGGTTGAAGGCAGCTGATATAAAGGATAACGGCAAAGCTATGGAGGAAAAAGACAACAGGAACAAAAACTAGTGTGGAAGGAAACATGGTTAGTGTTGTACTTGCCGAGTGTAAAAAGTTTTGATTGATTATTCAGACTAAGATGTGAGGAACATGGGAAGAAAGTCAAAGCTGGAGACACAGGAGTCAAATCATAGGGTAGAAAGAAGTAGATAGAACAGCCCCAGAGAGAAATAGACTAGAGTCAATGCAGAAACCCAACAACCCCTAAAGAAAACGTGTTGAAAGAGGTAATAGAGTAACTGTCAGAGGAATAGAAGAATATGAAGAATTCAATGCCACAGGATAAAGCGAATGGGAAGTACCAAGAAGCAGCTGATGGCCAAATGTAACAGTTCCCACAGACATAAAGGAGGCTGTGGGTTAGGACTAAACTTATTAGATAAGTTTCTGGTGGTCTTTGAGAGCAATTTTAATAGAGCTGTGTGGGCTTACACCAGATTGAAAGAGGTTGCAGAGAGAGAGTGAGCAGGAAGTGGAGGCAGGGAAAGTGTAGGCTACAACTTTTGGGAAGCAGACAGCTGAGGCTCATAGCCAACCATCTGGTTCAAAACTACCTTTCCAACTTTATCTACCATTTTGCTCCAAGAAATAATTTTCTCCATATAGCCTTGTCACTTGTCTATCACCTGATCACCCCAGACTCATTTTACACATCCTGCTTTTTTGCCCCTTCCACCCCTCTGATCTCCCTGCCCATGTGAGTTTTTTGCATTTTCCAAGACTCATGCCTAATGCCTAATGCTTCCATGGATTGTCCGCCATCTATTTTACCTTTACTGATTTCTCAGGTGTGAATACTGCATTTCACTGTAAAGAAGTTTATACTGCTATTTAAATAATTTGCAGATGAAGCAAGGGAAACTTACACGTCCTCACAGAACAGAAAGTAAAATCATCGGCCTTTCACTGTAAAATTTAGGCTCTGACAATGGAGTTGAGCAAGGGATGGAGGAGGCTTGAAGGAGAGATGATGAAAGAAAGGGGATTCCATCAAAAGCTGATGGAATAGGAACAAAAAGTTGATGGAACAGAAAAATACAGATTTAATTAATTATAAAAGTCATCAGTAAAAAAAAATAAACACAACAGTATAATTATAAATGTAGATAGGAGGAAGTGGGGAGGTATGCTAAATCTTACTGCCATAGGGAGCAATAAATAATATATAATGTTTATTAATAAAGTAGTGAACACATTTTTTTTTTTTAGTGGTGAGATCATAACTACCAGAAGAACTAAAAATAAAAGCAGTTAAAAGAAGTTGGCTCTGGGTAGTAAGACTGGAAGGAGGACCTGGCAGGTCAGGGAACTCTGTTTTAAAATTGTAGTCTATTCTGTTATCATGTTTGTCCTGTTTTATACCATGCACATGTAGTATTTCGATAATAAAATATAAATAATTTTGTGTATTTGTTATTTTCTAATGTGTCCTTCCTTCCCCTAGATTATAAATTCTTCCAAGGAAGAGATTCTGTCTTTCATATTCTTAACAACGCTATTATGACACATAGTATAGAAAATAGAAGTTCACTCTGAGGAGTCCCATGCCACAAACCTTTTCAGGTATCTGGTATTGCCTTCTATGAGCCCTTGACTGCCATGGTCAAGCAGAACCACCTGGTCCAAACGGCCATCTAGCCCAAAAGTCAGAGCAGTACTTCCACTTGGGGCTTTTATTTGCTGTTCATGATAATAGCTTATACACAGCTAATATACAGCAAAATTCAATTTCCATGTAGTAAGATTCTGGTACCAACTTCCAACTCCTCCTTAGTAAAAGGAGGTTGAACCCTTAGGCCAATTTATCTAAAAATAGCATCTGCCTGGTCTAGTTCATATGGCTATTGGTTTTTTGCACTCCCAATCTATTCTCATCCCACCACAGAGCCTACTAGGATGTTGTTTCATTGTATCAGAGCTCAGATTTCTAATTGCAAAAATATTTCTCCGTCTCTGTTTGCAAGGAACAAAAGTTCCCATTTTAAATCAACACAAGTCATTTATATCACTAAGGAGACCTTGCTTTCCATCAAACCCATTTGAAAAATGCCATTCTGTCTCATCCCCCTGTCTAGGCATTCTCTACTCAGCTACCCCGTGCTGTTTGTGCCACAGGGGTTGCTAGCAGGGAGATTATCACTTGCTAGCTCTTTGGTGGGAACTAAAGCTTCCTGGTTGTATTAGAACTTGAAGCTGGCTTCCCACTGGGCTGAAATGCAGCATCCTTGTGTTTTTTCTTCTTCACCCTCTAAACTCCGCACCCACCTGCACTCCTGGACCTTTTCTGTTTGGCTAACTTGTGCCTGGTGCCATGTAAGTTTCACGCAGAGCAGACATTCAGATATGGGTTCCATGTATATTGACAGCAACAAAGAACCAAGATATAGGAAACTATCAGCCCACTCCCCCTACCCATATTAGTATTAGTAAATTGTTCTACACCAACTCGGATTCCGTTTCCTGGAAACAAGGCAGAATTTCCAACACTGAAATGGATGTTTTAAAACAGAAAGAAATGCAACCCTACACTTGAGCAACAAAAAGAACTTTCAAGATACATTTAATTTAAAATAACATATATACCATTTGTTATACAGTGCAAGGTCAACGGTTGCTTGTGTTGTTCGTTATTATTTCTCTTTGTTCCATTTTGATAATCTGGTGTCTGCACGTCAAGTTCTAAAACCTGTGGCAAAGACCAGTTAAGCACCCAGCCAAGGTAAGGCTTTAAAATCTGAGTGGCAGCAAGAGAGGCAGGAGGAAGATGGCAAAACAAAGCAATGGAGTGCTGTTATTTGCACAGGCAGCCTCGAAGGAGAGCAGGAGCTACAGATGTGGACGTCCGACCTTTCATTCAGAAAGAGTCTCACTAAGGATGGAAAACAGATCACTTCAGTCTAGCAGGAAGGTGTCAGACAGGTGCGCTGACGGAAGAAGGTCTGGCATTCAATTGCATAGGTAGCTGCACACCAGAAAAACCTAGCCTTTAAGAAAAGGGAGCAAAACAGTCAGGTCTACAAATAACTTTCTGGACCGCAGAATGGGATTGCAGACGTCAGCAAAGGATGACACGTTAAGAGCTGGCTTCAGTCACTGGGCTCCTACGGTGTGGTCAAGGGCACAGATCTAGTCACACATAATTTTAAGTCTCAGCTTTGCACGGTTTACTTTTCTGTCCCAAGGTGAATGATATCATCGATAAAAAATAATAGCTTTCATATAAAAAAATTGACACTGCAAATTACTGTATACCGGCTCGTGCAAGGAACTTGCTTTCATTATCTCTTTGAATTCTCAAAGGAATACTGAAAATAAGTTCATCCCATTCCCATTTTACAGACAAAGAAACCAGGCTTTAAGTCACTTATGTAACTGTCCTGCATATCCCCACTCCCCAAAAGAAAAACTCAAATCTTAATCTTTCAGACTACAAAGGCAATGCTCTTTTAATGAAAAGAAAGACAGACAATAGAGTAAAATAAATCTCAATTTGCCTCCTGACTCGACTGCTTACCAGCAATTTGATCTTGGGCAAATCCATTTCTGTAGTCACAACTACCCTATTCTGCAAAACGGGACTATAAGCCTTCAGGAAGGGGTGGGTGGGGGGCATTCACGGAGATTAAACAAAGATCATTTATCTTAAAGAACAATTTATAAATTAATTGGTTCACAGTACTCAATGAAAAAACAGTAGATGTTTTTTTTTCCTTTTCTTAAGCAATCACAAGAATCAAGAATTATATTTTAGCATGATTTTTCAGGGGCTTCCGTGGTAATATTTCAGTGGAAATATACACTAAGTATATGAAACTAGGTGGCTAAACATATCAGACAGAAGGGAAGTGGATTGTAGAGAACTTAGCTACCAGTGAAATGTCTCAAACACAGAGACAAGACTAATCAGCGGGATGTCTTTAAAGAGGAAAAATGCAAAGCCACAAGGAATTGGTCAAGGGGAAAATAAGGAACAAAGGAACAAGTGCTTGGCACATTTTTGAAGAAAATTAGGAATTCAAATCCATCTGCTCAATTTCCGACAAAGTTAAAAAAATTCAACAGAAGGCTAGGTCTGCTTTAATAGCTGGATAAGAATTAAATACAAACTGGAAATACCATTTGGCATCCTAATACAGGCCAGGGTGACACCAAGAGAGCCGTGTGCCCAGAAATGAGGGTAACCTGAGACAAACCCCAGGGAAATGCTGGAGTAGGAGGTACAGTCAAAAGTTATGGGGAAAGGATCTACCATTGCCTTTTGAATACTGGACCCTGCTTTTTGTAACGTGTTGAATGAGGACTGGACTCAACCACATTCTGCCCTTTGATTTCCATATGCCTGCTCA
Organism: Mellivora capensis; assembly: GCA_004024625.1. Lineage (NCBI taxonomy): Eukaryota > Metazoa > Chordata > Mammalia > Carnivora > Mustelidae > Mellivora > Mellivora capensis. Next base: position 21,658 of record PISX010015230.1, on the reverse strand, counting down.
CATGTCTGCTGCTTTTAAATGCCAAGAACATAAGCCATCAATTGCCAGGGAGAAAAGTCAAAGAAGGATCTTTTTTTTCTCCTGCATCTTTCAGTTTGGAGTATGCAGAAAGGAACTGATTGCTACAATTCACTTTTATTTTTGTCTGATAGAGGAGAATAATGGTACTTTGCCCAATTCCTCCCAATTCTTTCCAACCAGGAAAGAAAGAGAGGTATACCAGTTCTGACATTTTAGTAAAGTAAAAGAAATGCCCTCCCCCCCCAATTAAAAGAATCCTCATTTCTCTAGGTCTTGATGATGTACAGGGTTTTAAAAAACTACTAATTGATCTTTTTTTTTGAGCAGTCTTAGGTTTATGGAAAAATTGAGCAGAAAGTACAGAGAATTCTCCTATACCTCTTCTGCCCCCTCCCAGCTTTCCCTATTATTAATATCTTGCATTAATGTAATACATTTGTTACAGCTGATGAGCCAATTGACATATTATTAAATGAAGTCTACAGCATACATAGGAGTTCACACTGTGCTGTACAGTTCTATGGGTTTTGACAAATAGGGATCATCACACAGCACCATCGCGGTGTTATATGGATAATTTCAGTGCCCTCAAAATCCTGTGCCCCAAATATTTAACCCTCCTTCCTTCCCCCTAAACCCTGATTTTTTTTGTTGTTGTTGTTACAGTCTTTATAGATGTGCCTTTTCCATGGCGTCATATAGCTGGAATTACACAGCAGAAGTAGACTGGCTCTTTTCCCTTAGCAACAGGCATTCAGTTTCCTCCCTGCCTTTCCATGGCTAGTGGTGGGTTTTTAGCACTCTTCACCTACACGGCAAAGCTAAGTCAGATACACGTTAAGTGCTGAAAGGTGGGCAAAGTTAGCTCTGACACTGAGGCTAGAACAAGCCTAAACCACAGAAACCACTATTGCACATTGTCCCGCAGTTTCTATTTTAAGGGGTAATGATATCCCGCCAAAAACGAAAAACAAAACACCTTCCTCCTATCTACCCTAAACTGCCAGAATCCACTTGGATTTCCATTAGAAAAGACAACTATTATCTTTTTCTCATCCAACAAACATTTACTGAGCACTGTGTTTCAGACTTTGTACCTGGAAGCACTATGGGGTTTAGGTCTTGATCCCAGAGTCCTGGGATCAAGTCCCCTGAGTCAGGCTCCCTGCTCTGCAGGGGACCTGCTTCTCCCTCTCCCCCTGCCTGGCCCTCCCTCCCCTTGTGTTCTGACAAATGAATAAATAAAATCTTAAAAAAAAAAAAAAAAAAGGAGTTAAGACCCAGACCTTACCTTTAAATATCTAAATGTCTTTATTCCACCTCAGTTTTCTGCATTCTTCCAACATAGTGTTTTTGCCTTGCCCATTGCCTTCCAGAAAAGCTTTAATCATTCCTATTTGCTACATGTATCAAGTTAAAATCTCATGCTAAGCACTCAAGGTTCTACCATATTAATTTACCTAATCATCTTCCATGATTTCCGAAATAATGTTACAATTCTCAAACATTCATGTGATGAAGACCTTTTTAAAATTTTTATTCTTAATTGTTTTTTTTTTAAATATTTTTATTTATTTGATAGAGAGAGAGATCACAAGTAGGCAGAGAGGCAGTCAGAGAGAGTGGGGGAAGCAGGCTCCCTGCTGAGGAGAGAGCCCGATGTGGGGCTCGATCCCAGGATCCTGAGACCATGACCTGAGCCGAAGGCAGAGGCTTAACCCACTGAGTCACCCAGGCGCCCCTTATTAGTTTATTTTTTTAAGTAGGCTCCACACCCAGCATGGAGCCCAATGCAGGGCTTGCATTCATGACATTGTGATCAAGACCTAAGCTGAAATCAAGAGCCAGACGCTTACCCAACTGAGACTCTCAGGTGCCCTGAGGGCTTTTTTTTTTTTTTTAAAGGAGATCTAATTCCCAAGATGATGCTACAGCCATCCGTCTGCTAAGATATGTATATTTCTACATGGTGTCTACCATCATCTTTCTTGTTCCAGCTGTGAAGCTTCTCCAGCTCCAAGCTCTTGGGCTCCACCTGCACCCACTGCAGGCCACTAAGGCAAACGTTCTGCTGCCCTGCACTCCATCCATACTGTGATGGAGTGGGAACATTCTGAGCCTGCCCAGATCCACCAAGGCACCTCCTGCAGCTCTTCTAACCTACTACCCCAAACCATGCTGGCCCTGGCTTCTCTGTAAGATCTCCTACCTCCTGGGCTTGATTTCCTGGAAAGCAGGATACCCAAAATGCAAAGTCCCCGAGACTGTCTGGTGGTATATCTGTGTCTCAAGATTGAAAATTCAAATATGAAACCCCAAACTGGAACACTGCTATTCTATCGTTCTGCATATTGTAGCAAACCTACCCTTCGAGAGGGAACATAAGAACTTCACTACTGCTTGAGTGGCATCTGGATGGCTCAGTGGGTTAAGCCTCTGCCTTCAGCTCAGGTCAGGATCTCATGGTCCTGGGATCGAGCCCTACATCGGGCTCCTTGCTCGGCGGGGAGCCTGCTTCCCCCTCTCTCTCTGCCTGTCTCTTTGCCTATTTGTGATCTCTCTGTGTCAAATAAATATATAAAATCTTTAAAAGCCAAAACAAAAAAACTTCACTATGGCCTTAAAGGAAATAAGGCAAATTCAGCAGAGAGTATGAAGCATAGGTATAATATATTTCAAAATATAATTCCACTATACTTGATCTTAGCCAAAAGGCTGAGAAGCAATTATAATTCCACTAAATAAGTAGAAAATTCTGTGTTTGTTTCTGCATTGGTAAATTAGAAAGAGGTTCTGCTGCATCATGGTCAGTTCGGCTATCTCCACTCTTCAAATGATACTATTTAGTTTCTCCTGGAACTACAGATGTGCATTACATGGTTGGGGCGGAGTAGGTGGATATATTTAGAAACATTCAATAATTAAAATCACTTTCTACTTACCTTTTGCAAACACATCTTAATGATAGAGTTCCCTTCAATTCCATTAAAGCACAGTTTTAATGAAATCTGTTATCTCAGCTTCTTTTAAGGAGATATGTTCCCAGTAATTCTATTTTAAGGAGGGCTATCTTTTCTTTCTAGTGCTACTGAGAACACACACACACACACACACACACACAATTTGCCATAATATCTCCAAAAAGAAATGAAGAAATAGTAAAAGAAAGGGAGTTGGGTAAGGAAGGACACCCAAGGGAAGCCACCAGCTCTTTTCCAGTCCTCAGAAAAACAGAGCATAAACACACCTTTCTTGCAGTATAATACAAACCTTAAACATTCCCAATTCACCTTTAAGAGCAACTCCTTGGACTTGTGGCCAGGGTCCCAACATCTGATGGACTCCCCTGCCCAAGGAGCACTAAGGTCACACCTCTACAATACTCTTTCTTGCCATAGTCTCAGCTCAAGAGACTGAGACTGACTGATGTAAACTGTTGCTTACCTTCTGAGAACAGACAGGAAACCACAATGGTCTATTAACACACCAATGATGTGCATCATCTCCATTTCTTCATGTACAAGTTCTTGTTCGCTAAGGGACACTGTCCTAGTGATTTTTCAGCCTGTGGTGAACCTCCTGGAGGTGGCAAGAGAAGTCTAAGGGGATGTGGAGATCAGAGTTACGGGACCCAACACACAGCTTACTGATGGTGACAGAAACTTCTGGGTTCTATCACTGCATATAATCATTTCATGCAATTTGTCCAGGTCCCCGATCCCCTTTGGACTTTGAAATCTGCTAAAAGTTTATGAGAAATAGATAGTGGTAGCCTTTTTTTCCTTACAGCTTGGCTTAGAAATTCCTGGGAGATGTTACTTGATATTAGTGGTGGTATTGGCAGCAACAACGGTGGTAGTAACAGCAGTAAAAAGAACACCTTTTACTATTTTATAAAATGAGCACAGGAGATTCTTTTATCAGATCTGAGATACAGCTATCTACAATAATCTTCCACAAAGAAGCAGAAGCTCAAAAAGAGGGTAAGTGACTTGTTTGAAATCACCCCCATCAGTAAAGGTCAGGGTCAGAATTCAAACCCAGACACTGGGACTCTAATACCCTAGGTGTTCCCTTGATTCTCCTATAATATGTAGAACCAAAGATTAAAAAAAAAATTATCTCAGTCTCTGATTGAATATACAATCTGTTAAAAAAAAAAAAAAGTAGGGCTGTTGCTTCACTAATATTTTGCTTGTGAAAGCGCCACTCAATAAATGACCCCACATCATCTAGCATTCGATTCTTGGTATCAGAAAACTCTGGCACAGAAGTTAGCATTAGACCCAGAAAGCCCTCACATGAGCTACCATTTTTTCCATTCATATTCAGCGAGATTCAGATTTCTTTAACAAACATCTATCCAGCACCACCAGTGAGTAAAGCAGAGTATTAAGTGCCAACACATACACTTCTTACTTAATCATACTGGTGGATATGGTATGCTGCATTTTTGCCATTTGCCCAAAGCGGCAACAAAGAAAAAATGATACATTTATTCAACAATTAATTTATTTATTCAGCCAATATTATGTACCTGGCACCACGCTGGGCCCTGGAGATGCAGCAATGAAACAAGAGACCACGACTCTGCTCAACCAAGGTGTAAGTCAAGAGAGATGCACAGTAAAGATGTCAGATCATGCTAAGTGCCAGGAAGAAAAACTACCCAACACAGGGATAAATATTGAGTGGTGGTGGTGAGGATGATGCCATTTTATAGGAAAGGACTCCCTCATTATGATATGTAAGCAGAAACATGAAGGGAGTAAAGAAACAGATCTCTAGAGGAAGCACATTCCAGTCTGAGATGCATTTATTGGAAAGCACTAACTTTGTGCCAGTAGTGAGCTGAGTACCGCACCCATAAGGATTACTGTGGAAGGTCCTGACCCACCAGGAGCTTTCAGTCGATTTGTGAAGACACATCAAGTAAAGTATTATAGTATAGTATACATACTATTATTATATATAGTATGATAGACACATGGTCAGGGCATTATAAGCAGGGCCAAGAATAGTGTGAGGCAAGTGAAGAACTTCATTTTAAATGAAGACAGGATAAATAATTGGCTTTTCCTTTTGCCTGGTTCCAGTCCTCCTCTGCATGGCAGCAATTATGAGCATTTGTTTCTTATCCAGTTTTCTGATGGTCCTGGGATTAATAATATCTAAGTCTTAACGAATAGTGGGACACAGCCAAGTTCAGTGCTTTGCCAGAGGCATAGAGCCAGAAAGTGCAGAACAAGGATTTAAATACACATTTCGACATTCAAGACTGTGGTTACCTACCTGATCAGAATCTCCTGAAGTGTGTTTGCAGAGCAGTAAATCCATAGGATATTAATAAGTTTAACTGGAGGGACGCCTGGGTGGCTCAGTTGGTTGAGCAGCTGCCTTCTTCGGCTCAAGTCATGATCCCAGCATCCTGGGATCGAGTCCCACGTCAGGCTCCTTGCTCGGCAGGGAGCCTGCTTCTCCCTCTGCCCCTGCCTGCCACTTTGCCTGTGCTCGCTCTCTCGTGCGCACTCTCCCACCACCCCCCCCGGACAAATAAATAAATAAATAAATCTTTAAAAAGAAGTTTAACTGGAAAAAATGGATTTAGCGATCAAGTAAGTTTTGTGAACATTCAGCATATAAAATTTTTAATAGGTTTCTTTATTGCAGGACTTTTCAGAGACTTCATGAATCTCCAAAAAAGAAATACGGTATACAGAATTTCGGGGGGGGGGGGGTTAAACTAAAGATTTAGCCTTCTCCCTTAAACCAATATAATTAAAGCAAACAGTAAGTAACACCAAGACTAGTATTTCTTCCTTTCCAAAGACAACAGAGGGGCAAGGTCTGCAACTGAAGACCAATACAGATGTCTCTTACTGTACATGTTCTATACACAAGCACTTTACACATACATACATATAGTATATATTATGCAATATACATGCATAGGGGTGTGTGTATATATATATATATATATAATATATATGCGTATGTATAGGATTTCAACTTCATAAGCACCCTGAAAAATAGTTATTTCTCTTTTGCAGTAGAGGGAAACTGAAGGGCTTAAAGAATCTTAATCATTAGCCGAAATTCATGTGGCTTGTGAGTAGCAGACTCCGGATTTAGGGGAAGACTCGACTCCAGAGCCTGTGCTCCTGACCCCCCCACCACGCTGGCGTGCTGAAGTCTCAGCAGTGTGCAAAGTTGCACCGAAGCCGGCTGAGAGTACCTCTGGTGGACTCGGGGATTTGAATAATCTGAACAGTATTAATTCCAAGTGATTTAGGAAATAAAGCCCGTAGAACAAAATGAACTGTGACTATGCTTAACTCTGGGTTTGGTTTGGTTGGTTGTTTTCTGAGTCTAGTGTGTATCCAACTATCTTGCAGATTTTTAGTAATTATGAAAAAATCTCTCATTTACTAAGGTTTTTTCCATAGGCCATTCTAGCTTACCTCCCTCCCCCCCCCGCCCCACCCGACACTAAGTAGAGACTGAGCGTAAGAATCCTCTGTACCTTGAGTCCAAGAGGGTCAGAATTCAGGGTTAGACCAGCCTCACCAAACAAACATGCAACCAGAGACCAGCATGGCAGCAGGGCTGGTGCCCAGCCACAAACACTTGACCCAGTCAAATTTCTTGAATGCTCACAGGGGCTGACCTATGCGTTTGAACTCTATGAGCAACATGCATAAAAATACAAGATGAATATGGAAGGGAGACCCAGGTGGCAGATTCCATGTGTTATTTTTAGTCAGACCGCCAAAATCTCTTCACCCTCATAAATAGAACGTATCTGGACTCAGCCTTATTCCTTTGGAGAAGCTGATTAAATAAGAAAGGAGTTTTGCCACTAATAGGCAATGCCCAGCGAAAATGAGGCTCTTGTGGCTCATCTCAAAAGGAAAAGCTACAAGAAAGCACTGAATTTGCAAAGAACTGAACCTCATAAATTGTGCACAAAAAGGTTTTGAAGATTCAGATAAAAAGCTCAGTTGCAGCATGACCATCTGTTATTCCCCCCTAAAAGAAGATAGCTAGTAGCTTATAAAAGCAATAAAACAGTTCCAGAGCTCAAAGGCAATAGCAAGGACTTCCAGTTACAAACCAGGGAACGCAGACTGATGTCCAGCTGAGTATGCTTCCCTTACCCCTCACCTCCTCTCCAGACAGAAACAAAGATTCTTCTAGTAACTGGTATCTGATCCACTCTTTTCTTCCTCCCTCAAAAAGATGATGATTGGACATCAAACCAGCCTTCCCTCTTTTCTTCTGTCAATGTTCACAGCTTAATTCTTTTTATCTGACAATCTTTTCCATACACATTTATCATCTTTGACCTCTTCCTCATCACTGTGCCCCAGGCCCTTCCAATGCATACCTAGTTTTCTTAGAAAATTCTCTCCTCTCCTGTTTCAGTGGTGAGCCAAGAGTGGACCTGAACCCTGACTGGTCAGTATGAAAAGGTAACCATATGCTTAGATCAAAAAGCAGCAAGTGGAACTGTGCACCAGAGGCGTGGACTCCTGAAGCTGAAATGCAGGTCCTCCTGAGCATCTCCCCTGAGCCTCTGCTCAGCTCCTTCACGTAGCATTACGGTTAAGAGTGTGGCCAAAGACTCGTACTGCTTGGACCACCATCCTGGCTCTAAGTTCACCAGAATGCTGGGCGGGCGAGGCATCTGACCTCCAGAGCCCTCAATTTCCTCAATGGTAAATTGTACATAATAATGTGCCTGCCTCACTCAGTTGCCGGGATTAAATGAAAGGATTCATTTAAAGTGCATAATGTAATGCTTGATATATTTTTAAGTCCCAAATAATGTTATTTGTCATTATTAGCAGAGGCAGCACCTACATTTTTCTCTAATTAAACTGTTCTTATTTGACCTTACCATCCTGTGGTAGTAATTACTGAGATCACAACTTTATTTTTCCTATTGTATTATTAAAAATACACACTGGCATTGCTTGGCCAATGATCATGTCAAAGGAGGTGAAGCAAGTGGGAGAGCCAGGATCCCTGGTCCGTCTCTGGTTCAGGAGCTAACCATTAGCTTCATGGGCTCTTTCAAAGATCTGATTGTTGTCAGCTTGCCCAGAATGGATCCATAGCTAAGGGGCATAACTGAATTAATCAAACTCAAGAAACATTTCTAGAACTGCAACACCTACGTTTTAATTGACAAAGATAAACGGAATCGTGGCAGGGCGAGAACACTTGTGAGGCACGACCACAGAAGCCTCTACCTACAGGCAGACTTATATGAGAAGCCAAATTTTATAGCACTGGGTGTTATATGCAAACAATGAATCATGGAACACTACATCAAAAACTAAAGAGGTACTGTATGGTGACTAACACAGTTAAAAAAATTGTTTTGAATATACAAAAAGACCCCAAACCCCCTCCCACCCAGCCCCCCCAAAACCCCCAAGAGACATAGCTGATGTTAACTGGATCACAGAAACTAACCAGAAGCATCTCTCTTCCCAAGGGGGCAGCCTCTTCAGCGTTCATTAGCTAAGCTCCCCCACCATGCACAGAACCACCTCCAATTTTGTCATCATCACTGAAGAAAGCTCCTGTTGGAAAAGCATCGTCAGGGTCCCCTAGGCCTTTAAAAGAGGACAGGTGCTCTTCATCTGAGAGCAAACTCCCAGTTTTAGAGGATGTTTCTGTGAACCCCAAAACTATATGCATAATTCTGTGGGAGGGAGGGGCATTTGGATGGCAGATGCTCCCTGGGTTTCCGACAATTATCAATTGGTCCATGACCCTAAAAGTTTAAGAAAATTGCCAGAGAGTATCAGGATTCAAACAGGACTCCTTTCAGCACTGTATGATACTTCTTCTAATCTTGGTTTCCAAATATACTGTATTTTTCATTTCCTTGCACCAATATATGACAATACATTTAATTCATCAGTTCTATAGTCTTCTCTACAGGTTAGAAGCTCCTGTCCACTCTGCTTCACTCCTTCATCATCTAGAACACCGGGCCCTTCTACACACACTCTCTGAAAGAAAAGAAGGTGAGGCAGGGCACATCCTGGAGGTAGGAAAATGGCTCTACCATTATCAGTTCACACTGCGTACCTTCTGGAAGGAATTCTTACTAGCATCTACAGAGCTCCTACATGGGCCAGGCGCAGTACTAAGTAGTTTACACACAGTACCCTAATGAAGACTCATACCCTTTGAGAAGCAAGTATTATCCCAATTTTTACAGATGAGAAAACAGCTAGTGAATGGTACACTGGGATCGAAGCCCAGGCCAGTGGGTAAGTAGGTATTGAGATCACTGTGTTCTTATAGTGTTCTTAGTTCTACCTGCATGATTCCTGCAAAGATCTCACCTAAAATGTGGTTTGTGATTATCTAATCTGGAGGTCAAGCAGATAACTGTGAAGATTTGAGCCTAAATATGAGAAGTGTTCCCTTTAAAAATGGAGGCCAAAGCCAGCATTAGCTAATGGCTATATTTTTGATCAAAATACATCAGGATTCCACAGATAACATTGTCACTCTCTGGCTATATAATGTTGGGGATGGTCCTTAAATTCTTTGGCCATAATGTCCTGATCTGTCAAATGGGGACTGGAGAAATACTTGGGTTCTTGGAGAAAAAGTTAAAGAACATAGACAATGTATTTAGTGTGGTTCTAAGCACTTAGTAATGATTAAATATGTATTAGTAATGATGGTTATTATTGTTGCTGGAAAACAGGTGGGATTCAGTGTTCCGACTGATTAGTCTCCCTAAATAAGCCAAGAGAGCTGAGATGAAAGTATTTAGACCACCTAACCCCTCTGCTTCTATACAAGAAGGAGATGAGTCAGAAGAGGAAGACCCTTGCTTTAGATATAAGAGCTTTATGGGAGAGTGACCGATGACAAGATTGTTTTTCTCTGACAACCAGGAGTTTGTGGGCAGGAGGCAGATGGGACCATAAAGCATGTGAGTCCCCAAACAGATTAGAGTTGCGACAGCTGGCTTTTCACCCACTGGACTGGATCCCAGATCCAGCTCAGCTCGTCCAGCTCTCCCCAGCACTGGACACACGGGACCCCAACCAGCTAAACCTCTGGTCCACAAGGAAACACCAACACTGTGTCTGATGTCACCACATCCATCCCAGGAAAACTTCCATCCTGGGGCTGGGAAAGGATAATGGCTGAGCGACAAACGAATGTCTACTCTTTCCCTTGGGAACATGAAACCAACAAACGGTCTCACTTTCTGGTTTTAGGTGGTGTGGCATTAAAGAAAGTTTAATGCAGAAGCACTGCACAGGCTAAGAGGAACTAAAGCGTGTGGCTTTAACCTGTAAAACCAGTCCATAAAAGACATTTTACAACAACTTCTGAGTTAAAACGAGGCTGTCCTGAAACTTTGAATGAAGATTTTCCATACTTACATTCATGCTTGGCATTTGAAAGCAGTACTTAGTCATGAAACACACCTTCCATTTCACCACACTCTCTCCCCAACTATCTACTCACTGTTCTAAAAACATACTGAACTCCTTCCTGACTCCTAGATTTAGCCCATGGTTGCTCCCTTCCCCACCTGGAATACTCTTCCTCCTTTTCACATATTTACAACTTCCCCAACCTTCACATTTTATCCCAATTCCCATCTTATGTTTAATGTTAAGACTTTAATGTTAAGACTTCCCCCATTCCTGTCATCTCCAGTCACCTTGCTCATACTTGTATATATTCCACAAATACTGAATAGACTCTGTCTGCCAGGCAGGGTGTGATGCACTAGAGATACAAGAGTGAACAAAACAGACAAGTGGTAAAAGAAGACAGAGCAAAAAAGCCTAGAAAACTAAAAAGGAGATTTCCATAGCAAAAGGTAATATCGTAAGATTTCAATCTAGGAAGGACTATCAGAATGAAAAATGATCTCACCAGGTTCCCTGGGAGCAGGGGTGATTCAGGATTGGGTCAGACTTCAGGGTAGAATGTCCTCGAAAAGAACCAAAGTTTGAGACTGTAGTTACTAACACCCAGTGAAGGAAGGACAGAAATAAACCATGAATTTTCACGAACACACACCCTTCACGTGAATAGGTCTGGAGCTCACATAAAGCCTTTCTTGTCCTCTTGAGACTTGGCACCATTAAAGATATACATGCCTAACCTTGCCTTCTTTATAAAATGGACAGGTGCTTTAGGGTTCTGGTAGCTACGGTTCTTTCAGTAAACCCTCTCAGTACTAACAATACTTTTTCTTCAAACAGCATGGAGTGAATTTTGAAGTGTTTTATTCTGATGATGTCCCTTCAAAGATATCCAGTTATTAAGTTTCTCTCAGGTCATTTTCAGACTCAAGTCCATCACCCGTAGATGGAAGTGAGGACAGCACAGTTGGAAAGAGGTGTAAAGCTGTTATTGTAGACAAACGGCTAGTTACAAGTGCCAATAAGGGAGAGCTTTTCCATTCATCTTTCCCTGCATACCCTGGTTTGTCACCACAGCACTCATGTCCCTAATCTGATCAGCTAGAGGGGTGTCCAGAAATCCCTTAGCTACAATAGTCACTTGCAAAATCCAAATACATCAAAACAATGATTAATAAAATATATCTATAAGCGTGTTTATAGTCACAGGGGGTTAAGAAGGAAATGAAATAGAAGCTATTGCAAGCTCCTTTCCCCCAGAATTCATAATTTATTTACCTTGTCTGTCCTGCTCCCGGTGTGGCTGCAATCAATTGCATTCAGTGTCAGTTCCTCGTACAACAGTCTATTGTGCCTGCATTTCTAGCTCTACAAGCTAAAAGGTCTACAAATACTTTTTTTAAAATGTCACCATGTACATTTTAGTTATCCAGGTGAAATCTAATTGCTAGTAGAAAATGAACTGGGGGCCTAACCCCACCCTCCACCGAAAGTATATTTAAATAGAAGTGTATTAGTCAGGGTAGGCTAACTGGTGAAAGAACACCAAAACCTCAATGACTTCACATAACGAACATTTATTTCTCATTTATGCCAAGTCCAGTGGGGATACCCCGATCTGGCAGCCCTCCTCGGTGGCACTCCTGTAAGTTACAAACTCAGGGATTCAGTTTCCTTCCAACTTCTGGTGCCTGCGTCTGCAACATGCAACATGGCCCTTCAGAATTTTCAAGAACTAACAGTGAGAGAGTACTGGGCATGACCTATCAGACACTTATGAACTTCTGGGCATTATCTATCAGACACTTACAAACTTCTTCCAAAATTCCACACATGATTTAGGCTCACATTCCATTAACCAGAAAGAGCCACATGGTCTCAAGTTAGACACAAGAGCCTTGGGAAATAAATGTAAACTCCGGCGAATGGCACTTTCTAAGTCTAATTCAGGGATGGAGAATACCAGGCTGGTGATCAGCTAGCTGTCTCTGGCCTGTGGACCAAAGCAGACATGTATAAAAAGTCCACATGATCTCCTACCAAATCTCAACTCCTACTGATACTAAAGCAGATATCGATGCACGGCTCCTAAGTGAGGGATCCCAGTGAGATGGCACAAGGTACAAGCTTCAACACAGGAGCTTAGGAAATAGACCTAGATTCAAATCCCGGCCCATCACTTGTATAGATCTGTCTGTGCCTCATCAGGACAATGGAGACAGCAGCAATATTTTATTTGTAGGGTTGTTATGAGGACAATGAACATAAAGACCATGTGGATTAGAACAAAGAGAAGCTTGCTATAGCAAGGAGTTGATAGACATCATCACTCACATTTAGCAGAGATGCAAAGATAGGCAGGGAGTGAGAGAGGTTTAGAAGGAGAAAAAGAGAAGGCTTCAAGTAGATTTGGCTGAAGGTTACTGGCGTGGGGAGGCTGGAGGTGAACTAACCAGAAGAAGATATTTACTGATTTGTTTGAGAAGCACATTTGACTTTCTCTGGGCGATCTTCAATTGAAAGTGGGGGGCAAAAACAGGGGATCTGGCAGTCATTGACCAAGTCCTGACTTTAGAGAGTCAACTGCCTGGAGGCTGTGGGTCACGTTTCCATCGTTATATGTGGTCTGGCCACTGTCCCTTTGCATGTTCAATCTCTCGTCAGCTATTATTCTTCCAAAGCAGACAGGAGGCCTACCCTTCTTTCACACTAACAGAGATAATCTGTCCAGGTCTATACACTTCCAGAAAAATCAGATTTTTTATGTGAGAATCCTGGGATAAAGGGTGAGGAAAATATGGGAAAAGAATTAAAAAAATATGGGATAAAGAACTAAGGTATAAAGGGTGAGGAAAATATGGGAAAACAGCTTTATGTTCTCCACTCTCTGGCAAAGCCAGGTCTATGGTTCCACTGCTGGTACACAGCAAACTTCTCTGCAGCCAGGTGAAGCCACTATTACAGGGCGGTCATGCGCTCCACAGAGCCATGAATGGATGGGCTTTCCGGGAGGCTGGAGAGCCGAGGGCAAGGGGACACAGCTCAGAAAGGCCTTCACACTGTCTGCCTTTCTCCTCCAGTGAGGATGGAACCCTCTGACAGGAACTTACAATAACCAGCAGAGCCTAGAGTTTGCAGGTATCCCCTTAAAATAGTGGGGCAGGGAGATTTTATGGATGGTGTAAATTCTTTCTGAATGGAAATGAAAGACATTATAGGAAGTAACTCTGACCCAGCACAAAATTAAGATTCTTGGCTTCTGCAAGACCTTACCTGAAGTGGACAGTGTTACTGGATGCGGCTTACCCCTCCCCAGAGGCCCAGGAGAGATTCCTAGGAGGTAGTGAAGCTGCCGGAAGATAGCCTGCAGCTACTCTGACTCTAGGAACTGGGGATTTTTTTATCATTAATAGAGAGACCTGCAACTATGCAAGTGCTCTGGTCTGACCACAGGTGGTGCCCAGGCTCAGTCACAAACCTTAAAAAAGGCATGAAGCGGGTATGTGCTATGGTTAGTGCTGTGAAGTGTGTAAACCTGGCGATTCACAGACATGTACCCCTGGGGATAAAAATATGTTTATAAAAAATAAAAATTAAAAAAAAAAAAAGGCATGAAGTGCATTTAAAGCAAGCCAGTAGGACATGAGGCAGATGCAAACAGATGTCTTAGAGGTATGAAGAGTTGAAAAATGAGTGAAGAAAGGAGCTGGAAAAGTCAACTTCATGCTAACACCACCGTCTAAAAACTGAGTGGGTCTTCCTGGGGTTGAGAGGAGGGAAAGGAGTTAGTTACTTCTCAGTCCCTGGAAACATACCTAACAAGATACTATTTTTGAAATGTTAATTGACACCCTTCCCCATCCCCAAGAGTTTCCTTTTCCCTTTTAACCCTTTCTTCTATGTTTCCTTCCTAGCCAAGATGCCTGTGCTCACTGCCTCAGGTCAGGGAAGGGAGGAACACAGAGAAAAATGGAGCCCTTTCTTACATTTGCATTCCAAAAGCCCAGAATCTTCAGGGAAAGAGAGGGGGTAAAAAACAAACAAACAAACAAACAAACAGGGGCGCCTGGGTGGCTCAGTGGGTTAAAGCCTCTGCCTTCTGCTCAGGTCATGATCCCAGGGTCCTGGGATCTAGCCCCGCATCCTTCCCCTCTCTCTGCCTCTCTGCCTAGTTATAATCTCTGTCTGTCAAATAAATAAGTAAAATCTTTAAAAAAAAATAAAATAAAAAATAAAAACAAACAAACAAACAGAAAATCACCCACGACACTAGACAACAAAGCCCTCTTCTGAAGCAAAAGCTCATGACAGACACAGACATCTGTGGACAGTTGTGCGTCCCTTACCTGCAGGCAAGAACCAAGTCCGCCTTTGCAGATGATCCCAGTTGCCCTGGAACAACGTGAACACACTGTGTCTTAGGGTGCCATGTGCTTCCCGCTTCAGGGACCCCAACAGCGCCATTCCCGGGCACAGCAGCCCAGTCGGAGTGGAGCTCGCTCAGACCCGACTTTGCTCAGCCCAAGAGAAAACTCTCTCCCACTACAAACTTATGAGGTCCTGGATGTTGTAAGCTCCAGGGATTAAAGGGTGGAGAGTGGAACCCTAAACACCCAGCAAGACTGTTGGTGCTGAAAGGAAAGGTTAAACTTTGCCTTCCTCTGACCCAGGAGAATGGAAAACACTTGGTGATTACACATAAGCTTGAACAATCACTTGGCACAGAGGTATGCAGAAGGCATCTCGTTAGGGGTCTTTATCAGGGTTCTCTAGAGAAACAGAATCAGCATAGCATGAGAGACAGAGAACATGTATGTGTATGTGCATGTATGTGTAATATAAGAATTTATTATAAAGAACTGGTTCACACTATTACGGAGACTGACAAGTCCCAACATTTGCAGGGTTGGTATATAGTTTCTGCCCAAAGGTTAGCAGTCTATCTTCTGAAACATTAGTATCATTCAGAAATACCCTCACAGACACACCCCGAGTAATGTCTGGCAATTATCTTGGCATCCCCAGTCACCAAGTCAAGTTGACACATATCACCAACACAAGATCTCCATGACGTGACATTTAAGGCCATTTCTAAAACTTAGATCCTAGGGGCGTTTCATCAAGGCATCAGGAGCTTAAGAAGAAAAGGCAGGGATGGGATTTGTTAAGGCTTATACCCAATCTTTTTTTTTTTTTTTTTAAGATTTTATTTATTTATTTGACAGACAGAGGATCACAAGAAGGCAGAGAGGCAGGCAGAGAGTTGGCGGGTGGGGAGCAGGCTCTCCGCTGAGCAGGGATCCCAATGCAGGGCTCGATCCCAGGACCCTGAGATCATGACCCGAGCCAAAGGCAGCGGCCAATCCACTGAGCCACCCAGGTGCCCCAGCTTAGGCCCAGTCTTGCTGGGGGTTGAAGTTTCTTGCAAGGAATGTTTCAGTATAGCCAGTCTGTGTCTGGGCCCAGTGTAGCACCCAGGCACAGCACAGTTTTATAAAATTATGTTATATTTATATATATATATTTATATATATATAATTTAATATAAAATTATATTAAATTATTTATAAATTATAAAAACCGTACAGCATAAAACAAGCTTTTTAGAGACAAGAACGGCAAAACTTTCCAAGGCTATACAAATCGTGCTTCTTCCATATTTTCTGCTATGCCAATAAGGGTTTGGTCCTAGGTTAAGTCAGTACAATGTAGTGATTAAAATGTGTTCCAGACACAAAGGCCCAAAGGCCCAGGTTCAAACCCAGGCTCTGCTTAGACCTACAGAATGACCTTTGGTAAATTATTTAATTCTCTGAACCTCCATTCTCACATCTGTAAATGTGGGGATGACACGGCTTATCCTCATTAAATCATGGGATGCCAGTAAATGACCTAGCTCAAATACTTAATCTACATAGTAAGTGATTATTATAACTTAGAGTTCTTTGAAATGTGCTAATATCACCCTGAAGTCTTTTGAAAAATACTTACTTCAGTCCTCCTTTCTCTTTCTCTTCCACTCCACACCTTAGTCACAACAAAATTACCACGGATTTTTGAAGTTAACAGAGACACTGCTGGTAGAATACTGAGTGATAATTTCCTCAGAAACCCAGGAACTTCATTCAAGGGCAGGCCTTTGACTTGAGGCCACAAAGTTGGAAACCAGAAAACAAAGATAAATAATCCGATTTCCTCCTTCAAATTAAAGCTTTGTGTGTAGGCATGTGCACCAGAAAATACTGACTTAATCAGAAGCATACAATTAAGATTAGAAGAAGTAAAATACAGCATCAGAACTACGGGACGCACAGTAATCAAGTAGTTATTTCCAAAAAACCCAACCTCATGACAATGCTCAATATTGCTGATGTGTGGATACAGGCAATTCCAGAAGGAAAGATAATTACATCATTTGACAGTAATGCAAATTTTCTCTCCCTATGTCACTTTATCTCCAGCTGTGAGGCCAGAATTTTCCAGAGAGAAGACACTTAGTAAGATTCTGCCTTGCCTACTTCTACACTTGATCTTAGTCAAAAGGCCAAAAAGAGATAACAATTTCTAAAAATATACTTCCAATAAATTTTTATATGCAAATTTCGAGTTACATAAAGAAAGTAGGGTTAGCTACAGTTTGCTAAAATTACATTGTCTTAAACCTATACTGGCTTCAAGCAAAAGCTTCAAGAGTCAAATAATTTTGAGAGGGTAAAATACCAACTAGTTTCTTTGGAGAGAGTTCTGTGGATATAATAAATGGAGGAAGATGCTATTTGACTAAATATAATGACAGATTCCACATGCTGTATCAATGTGGATTCCACAAAGAAATAACACCTTTTGTGCACAAGGAGTTTAAAAGGAGTTCAAAATACTGTGTGAAAGAAGTTACACAAAAAAGAGCATATACTATATGCTCCAATTTACACAAAATTCTAGAAAATGCAAATCAGTAATCTCTAATGACAGAAAGCAAATCAGAGAGGTCTCCTGGCTAGGGAATAAAGGGCACCATGGGCACTAAGCACCATGACAAATGGGCATTAGAAAACTTCTGGAGGTGATGGAAATGTTTCGTTTTCTAAATGTGGTGATGGTTTCACAGGCGTGTATGTTACGCCTAATCTAAATCCTACACTTTAAACATATGCAGGTTATTGTTCTCCAACTAAACATAAAGACCAAAAAAACAGAGAATTATGATACGAGCAGTCACCGTAGCAAGTAGATGCTCCAAAAACGTTGAATAAATAGGACTCTCCTGGGCAGAGTCTGCCTACTTCTACTGGTTCTGTGTTCTGTGAGTGTTGTATGTGTCCCATATACTGGTATATAAATCTGTATTCTCTGTATGTTGTAATTAAGGGATTTGGATGATCCATGTTCTTCATTAGTCTTTACCATACAGTTTCTGATTTCTGTGTTCACTGTGTCATATTTTCCTCTATGACTGTTTCTTCCTCTGTCCCGTATTTCTTTCTCTTCTTCACAAAATGCATTAGAACTGCTGCTAACAGCATCTTCGTCTCCCTCTGAGGAATGGCTAAAACTTTTCTTCAGTATGTGAATCAAGAGTTGCCTTTATTTTTCTACCTGAGTGGTGAGAACGTAAGTGCAAACCATGGACAGGCATCTGGCCCTGCTGAGGGGAGACCTACCTAAAATGGAGCCAACACAGGGCAGAAATGGAGCAATAAGGATCATGTGAATCCCCAAGTTCAGATGGGCTTGTGGTTAGGCCTGTCTCTGCACTTGCAGTTTTGTGATCCATTTCACTTTTCAGGAAGCCAATGTCACCTGGGTGTTCTGTCTTCCACCACGTGTCCCCTATGTCCCCCGCAAAAGACCAGTGCCATCCGTGGGAAAGCATCATTTGGTGGTCTGTCCATCAGGGAAAGATGCATGGGAAAGTTTAAGGGTAAAGAGGACCTGAAACCACTAAGTGGGCTTCCGTAACTATGAACCTTGGTGTCTCCAGACAAGTTGACAAGCCAGAGGAAGTTCACAGGCATGGTCCCCTCTACTAAACATGTCTGAAATCAATCTCAGGCAAGATGAGCACAGGAAGCAAAATAAGTGCTACCAGCTGTGTGACTTTAGCCATATTTCTGGAGCTAAGTCTCATGTCCCTCATTTTAAAAGGGGGCTACCGTACGCTCTGCTTCTTGGTTTTCTAAGACAGTTATATTGAGCTATACATTTCAGTCCTCAGTTCAAGGCCTAGAACAGAGTAGGCCTCAAGAACTACTGTTTGTTATATTACTGTCACTAAGACATCATTAATATTCATCTACACCACAAAGCCATTATGGTTTTCTCCCTTCTCCTCCTTGACCCAAATCCTGTGCCTTCTTCAAGCCCTACCTCCTCCTCCAGGAAAATCTTCCTGGATTACTTCAATATATAATACACGGATTATTTTCTTATCTGAATTTCCAAACCATTTATTTTGCACATGTGTCTGATGGCGCACCATACTGTGTCATAAACTGGATTCCCAGTACTGGGCTAAAGCCAGTTCATTTCAGCTTGTGAGAACCAAGTGTTAAATTTTCAGGGATTCTGAGAGGGGGTTGTAAAACAGCCATTTTTAAAAGTTAAATTTCATGAAAGTATAATTAAGTAAGTTGTATTAAAAACAAAGGTACTATACTTGAAACACACTTCCCAACTGGTTATATCACATTTTACCGTCATCTGTGCTCCTGAGGTTACTTAGGTCTGTGATGTATGTGGGGAGGAAGTACTATAAAATGGAGGATTACCACATATCTCCTTCCAACTCCACATGCAGTGACATCGTGTGGGTAGCACACAATCAGTCATGGTGGGAGAATTTACACCACAGGAATCAGCAAACGCCAATCAGAGCTCTCTCTCCACTCCCAGCCCACTGAGACAGCTGTTCAACATTTACTGGCATACCACTGGTTTCAACTTTCTCATATTTGTCAAGTGCTCTGAGTTCATTAGCTCTTTGACAACAGGAATGTTTCACATTTCTCTTTGTTCTCTGTGTTGCTCAACATAGCATTCCAGACACAGTAGGCGCTAAACATTTTGCCACTTATTAGAAGTCTAGAAAGAGGCAATCATTGCACAAAGACTACTATGGCTACATCTATGTGACCTAATGTGTTTAAAAATACACCCTACACAAAAACCCTGTAGTTCTACCACTGCTTGAGTTGTAAACAATGAGGAAAAAGCCAAACATGAAAGCAGAGTAAAAATATTATAATGGGACAAAGTAATGTGCACTGACACACCTACCCTGTAACAAAGAGTGAGATCGCTCAAATTCATGTCATAGGGAATGGTCAAAGAAAATCAGTAATGCTCCTCTTAGAGAGCAGAGAAATTGTAGGTGCACAGAGGGTAATAAAAATGTCTTCAAACAGCTGAAAGGCTATCACAAAAGAAAAAGATTGGATATTTTCTGTATTGCACTAGACAATAATACCAGAATCAGTGTTACAGAGGCACAGATGTTACAGAGGCACATTTTGATATGATGAGGAAGAACTGTCCTACAGAGACAACTCAAGACGGATGGAATGAGAAGGGATGAATTCCTGCTCCAGGGTTACTTGAACACATGGACTGATCACAGGGCTTGGCACACAGTATTAACTCACGAATGAATAAGTTAATGGGCCAGCAGTGGTTCTCAACTGGAGGCCACTACTGTTCCCTAGGAAGTGTCTGGAAATTCACTGAGTCACTTAGTGAAGGGGCAGGGGAGCAAGGCAAGAGATGTCCCCACACAACAAAGAATTCTATTGCCCAAAATGAAAACTGTGCTTCCACTGAGACCTAGCGGCTTAGGAAAATCCTGGAGGGGATGTTTTAAGGAATCATGCATCAAGTGCTTATCGGGCAACTAAGTTTCAAGCACCCTGCTAATCTTTAGGCCTAGTTGCACAAACTGAAGCTTCTTCTTACAAAAGGCTCAAGACTAATGGAGGGAGATGAGGAAGTAAATGACCAGTTTTCAAGAGTGATACATGGCTAATCTAAAAATGTGACTGGGTACTGAAGGACCAGAGTGTTCTTCTCACTCTTGTAGGACAGGGTCATTTAAAGGGTGGGGAAGGCCTCTCAGAAGTACTGGTGCCTTCAAGTTGGGTTTTCTAGAATATGCACAGGAGCCCACAAGTTGGAAGAAGGTATTCCAGGTGGAGAAAATAGTATGTATATAGGAACAGCAATGTGAGAGGAAAAGGCACTAGAAGTCTGGTGCCATTAAAAAGATTTTGTTAAGGAAAAAAAAAAAAAAGGATTTTGTTTTTTGCAACAGTTACATTTGGGCACCTGCTATGTTTTTTAAACATTTCCCTCAGATGGCTCTGCAAGAACCTAAGCATGGCTTGCGTGAAGGCTGAGTACCAGAACTGTTGAGAAAAAAGACTGGGTGCTTTGGGAAATGTCCCTTCCAACCCTGAGGATCTTTGAAACTTTCCTGATGTAAGAGAGGAGAGCTATTACCAGGATACCCTCTGGTGAGCAGAGCCCTAGACCCTCATCTTACCATACTTTCCTCCTTCCCCCCATTCCCTCCACTCCAGCAACATGGGCTTTCTGTCTGTTGCTTTATCACAAGGCTAAGCCACTCCCCACCTCAGGATATTTGCACAGGCTCTTCCCTCTACTTGGCACACTCCTTCCCAGATACATAGTTGGTTCCTTCTCATCCTTGAGATCTCAACTCAGCATCACCTCCTCAAAGATGCTTTCCCCATCCATCTCATCGAAAAGAGCCTTATCGGGAAAGGTCTTATTCCTTTAACTGACTATAGTCTGTCTCCACCACTAGAATTTCAGTTCCACGAGTGCAGTATCTCCTCTAGCTCACTACGCGTGTACTGCACTGCTAGTACCCAGCAGGCTATTTATGCACACCTGGGCTCCCATCCTCTAAGAGATAATATAACAGACAAGAGAAGATAGAGGAGAGCACCTGGGATAGTTGCATTGCCAGAAAGACGGCTGGCATGTGTCCTTCCAGTACTCCGGGGATGGGACTAGAACTAGGAAACCGTGTCTCTGGAGAGAAAATTATAGGGCCTGAGATACTCAGCTTGGTGAAAAATCCTCTCAAAAGGTGCATACTCGGACGCCTGGGTGGCTCAGTTGGTTGGACGACTGCCTTCGGCTCAGGTCATGATCCCGGAGACCCGGGATCGAGTCCCGCATCAGGCTCCCAGCTCCAC
>PISX010015229.1:0-49936 GCA_004024625.1 Mellivora capensis | reverse complement strand
TCATATGTCTTAGGGTTTGTTTTTTTGTTTTGTTTTGTTTTTTTACATTCTACATTAAGTAAAACCATACAGTATTTGTCTTTTTCTCTGATTTATTTCACTTAGCATGATACTCTTAGGTCCATCCATACTGTCACAAGTAGCAAGCTTTCACTCCTTTTTTATGGCTGAATAATAGTCCATCGTAAATATGTACCATGTCTTTATCCATTCATCTATGGACTGACACTTGAGTTGTTTCCATATCTTGACTGTTATAAATAATAATGCTCAGTAACCATAGGGTTAAGTATGTTTTTGAGTTACAGTTGTTGTTTCTAAGGAATATTTCAACACCAATAGCATCAGTGCCATTTCATGGATCTGGCTGCCAGTTGCTTATCAATAATTCATCATGTTAGTTATTGTAGCTTTAAGATTTTGATATCTCAACATGTAAGTCACTGACTATTCTTTTTAAAGAGTCTTGTTTATTTTTTTTTAAGGAAAAAAAAACCCTTTTACTAATTAAGTAAAAACTTATTTTTATGTGGTTAAAGTTAAAAAGAAACAATGTAAATACTGCTCAAGGCCCTAAAACACATAACAATTTTTACAGGAAGCATGAAATGTTTCCAAAATATTTCTAGCTTAAATTTTTTATCTTGCTCCACCGCCAACATACTGTGGATAAACACGTCAATTTCTTCACCCTTAGAACTAACATCTTCACGTCTAAGGGCATACATATGACAGTGTTTTCACCGAAAAGTCTTCTTTGATTAGATCTTCTTGTTTGGTCTTATCTTAACAGTTCAAACATGGATGTCACCTTAACTTTCACAATCTTTGAACTTCAGATAGCCTGAATGGGGAACTCTTCAGGGGAATGGGAACTCTTGCTTCACATTGTATTTCAGCAAAAAGTCACCTGTGGAAAGGGCTTCATTTACTGTTAATGAAATAGGTGAGCACTCATATGGAAGTCCCCAATGCCTGCCTTCATCTGACCTTCAGAACTGACTTTTCCACTCTAATTTTTTAGATTATCAATATTGGTATTCACTTATGTTATTAAGCATTTTCACATGTGAGCCCTTAATATATGTTGTTTCAATTCTTCCTGAACAAAACCCTGAAAATAATTGCTGTGTCAAAGAAGCCACACGACTTACTCAGGAACACGAAGAATTAGGATGACAACCAAGCTCTATCTGACTCTAACACTAATATTCCCAACACAATCTTATTGGGAAAAAATGATATTCCTGATTCATCTTCATTTCTTAACCTGCACATCTGCATCCCGCCATACACACATGTAAGCTACGTAGCTTAGCTTAGCAGGAATGAAGAGTCTCAGAAAATAATTTGATGGATGGAAAGCAATAAGTTGTGCAAAAGAAAAATGGGACAATGCTAAGGGGAAAGCATAGACTTTAAAATGAGAAGGCAAATTTCAATGCCATAGGTTATCCAGTATTATAAAGACCCTTGCTTGGAAAGATGCAGGGCTAATCAATATTCTCCTGTGTGCTCAAGTGAGACTTCCTGAAAAAAAAAAAAAGAAGAAGAAGAAGAAACTAATTGTAAGCAACACGATTCCAGTGGGCTTGACACTAAAACTGGAGTAAATCTTGGGGCGCCTGGGAGGCTCAGTGGGTTAAAGCCTCTGCCTTCGGCTCAGGTCATGATCCCAGGGTCCTGGGATCAAGCCCCACATCGGGCTCCCTGCTCAGCAGCAAGCCTGCTTCCCCCTCTCTCTCTGCCTGCCTCTCTGCCTACTTGTGATCTCTCTCTGTCAAATAAATAAATAAAATCTTAAAAAAAAAAAAAAGCCTGGAGTAAATCTTTATGTAACACTAAAGCAAAGAAACATAGGTCTTTAGTTAGAATATTTCTAAATACCATTCAATAAAATACTCTCCAGATTTAGGGGTGGTTGTTCAAGTCCAGCCTCTAATTTTTATCCATCTTCTGTGACTTCCCTACCTTAAAAAAATGCTCTCTCAATACAGTTATGGTATATGGTTTTGATAATATATAATCATATATTTTAAATTAATATTAAAAAGTTAGAATGTAAATAGATAAGAAGTGGTCCATGTATACAGTGGAGTATTACTCAGCCACCAGAAAGGATGAATATCCAACTTTTGCATCACCATGGATGGAACTGGAGGGGATCATGCTGAGTGAAATAAGTGAAGCAGAGAAAGACAATTTCATATGGTTTTACATATACATGGAACATAAGGAATATGCTTGGATGATAACCATGGCAGCAGCAAGGAAAACTGATTGAAAAACAGAAGACCCTGGGAGCAAAGGAGATGATTTAACTGAAGAAGCTTACTCAACCTAAAGGAGTGAGTTAACATGGTAGACCCAACTGTGGGATTTCTCTGTTTATAAAACAGAATATTCTAGCCTGATTTTATTTAGACCAATTTGAAAATGCATAATCTAATAGTACTTATACATTTCTTGGATCTGTCTACTCATTGATTAAGATGTAAAATCTCTTGGGGCACCTGGGGGGCCTCAGTCAGTTAAGAATCTGCCTTTAACTCAGGTCATGATCTGTGGGTCCTGGGATCAAGCCCTGTGTTGAGCTCCCTGCTCAGTAGGGAATCTGCTTCTCCCTCCTCTTTTGTCCCTCCCCCCATTCATGTGCTTGCCTGCAGGTGCTCTCTCTCTCTCTCTTTCAAATAAATAAAATCTTTTTAAAAAGATGTAAAAAAAAAAATACCCAGTGCTCATTACATCAAGTGCCCTCCTTAATGCCCATCACCCAGTTACCCCGTTCCCCGCAAGCCTCTGTTTGTTTGTTTGTTTGTTTTTTCATATAAACTTTAGAAACATTTTGAATATGAAGAAGAATCTCTTGATATTAAGGACATTATCATTAAAACTATACATCCATTTAGGAAGAATTGACATCTGTGTATTCTACCACTTCAGAAACATGAAGGCTCTCACTGATTCCACTCTGTCTTACTGACTGCCTTACTTGTCTATTCTAAGGTTGTTTTTCCCAGCTGAACTTCAAAAATAGGTATTTAAGGTCATATAATAACATGTTTATGTGCCACCTTATCTATTTCTCTTCATGTATTTTAAAGTTATGAGTTGTTTTAAGCATGCCACAAAACTACTAAAGTTATGTCAAACAATAATGTACCCACCACTCTGAAAAAGCAAATATTAACATTTTGCCATATCGCTTCAGATACTTTTTTTTTTCAGATACTTTTAAATAAATAAAACTTGTAGTAATCTGTATCCCCCTTTGCAATTCCATTCTCCATTCCGTGTCCTTCTCTTGAGATAATCACTTCCTTGAAGTTAATGTATATCTAGGGTTTTATAAGTTTACTATGTATGCACACATGCATAAAATGTACAGTTTCATTTTGTGAGTTTTAGGGTGTACATATTATAAGTTATGTTCTATATGTTTTAGATAATCACTATCCTTGACAAGATATCTTTGACTTAATATAATTTTAGGTATATCTTAAAGATCTAGTTCATTTGTTTTAACTGCTGTACAGCATTCTTGCATATGGATATGACAATTGATTGACCTATACTGATGAATATTTCAACTGTTTCCACTTTTCACTTCCAGTCTTTTTGTGCCATTTTATTCAGGCATATTGTTAGAATACATAATATCTAATTTTTAAAGATCCAACGTGAGAGTCTACATCTTATTTTTAGTGATGACAAATATATTTGCATTTATTTTCCTGTTTTGTTTCCTATCAGTATGATTTTCCTGGGTGGTCATCCCTCTTCTGTTCTGTGTGTGTGTGTCTCTGTCTCTCCTTTCTCCATACTTGACTCTACTGGCTTGTTTCCTTCATTGCTTTTTTTGGGTTGGTTTTTTGTTGTTGTTGTTGTTGTTGTTGTTTGTTTGAAGTTATACATTTCCTTTGACAAGGCATGGTGTACAAATAATTATTTTTTCCCCATTTCTTTTCCATAGTTATGGTTATGGTTCCCAGTCCTCCTTTATTGATCAGAGCTTGCAGACAATATAGCTGGTAAAGCCCATGAGCTCTAGCATCAAGCAGACTTCATTCAAATCCCGCATCTGCCATTGAAGAGCTTATGACCTTGGATAAGTTCTATAATGTTTCTGAATTTCAATCTCCAGAACGTTTCCTGTATTGTACATTTGTCTTGATTGAGAGATATGGTATATACGAAGTGCCCAGAAGATCAGCTGGCATAAGACAGTCACCCAATAAATGGTAGCTGTCCCTTTTTCATACTTATTTTGATCATCCTTGTTTTCTTTCTGATTAGGATGGGAATGCCCATTGATTTAAGTTATTTCTCCTCTTTGACCCAAATAACTCTACTTCTAATGCGTTTTTGAAGGAATTAAGCACAGGTGCAGTAAAGCTTTATTCACAAGAATGTCCAGTTTTCTGAATAGATGGAATCGTCTGACAGGAGGAAGACAGCCTTGGTGAAGGGGTGATAGGTCTTTTCTTGAGCGTCGGTCTGAACTTGTGCCTTTATGTGAAGCCTTTTTAAACATGGTCCAGCTGTTGGCTGGAGTCCTCTTGCCTCCCACCTGTTCCTTTTCTGTTTCTTCAGTCCCGGTGACCTCTTCTCTCTGAATGTCTCAAGTCCTGTTTTACCTCTTGGCATTTGATGAGTCAGTCTCTCTCTCTCTCTCCCTCTCTCTCCCTCTCCCTCTCTCTTTATTACAGTTCTCTAAAGATAAACCTTGTATTTATGTCACGGATCTTGAAAAGCCCTTGCCATAGTGGTTAGGAGCCCAGACTCAGGAGCCAGACTGCTCGGGTGCCAAAGTCTCAGCCCTCCCACTTACCACTAGGGAGACCTTAGGCAAATGACTTCACATCTTTAATTTTAGTTTCCAAACCTATAAAATGGGGGAAGATGGAAGTTAAACCTACAGAGGGTCTATGTGAGTTTAACAAGTCAATATACATAAAGTGCTTGAAAAGTACCTACTAGTAAAAGCTATTTAAATGATAGCTATTATGACTGTTTCTTCTCTTGACTGACTCTTGACAACTGAGAAGCCCTTTGAGTCAGACTCAAGCCCATAACCCGATGCCAGCCAGCCCTGACCCCTGTCATGGCACGTTCACACACCTTCCACCCCCCGCCCCCAAGCCAGCATCTCTCGGTTTAGCTGCTAAGTGTGCACTCAGAAACTCAGTGGAGGTCACTATTGGTGTAATTCATGTGAACTTCTTCAGTCTTTCAATCCGATATTTTTGACCTTGAAAATGAGAGCACAGCATTTGCTTCTGCCGCACACAGATTGTGTCTCTTTTCGCCTACCTTTTGAAATTTACAGTTGCATGACCCTGGATGTTCCAAAGGAAGTAGATTTGTCGAATTGCAGAGCATTAACTAACAATGAAAGAGCATTTGCTTACATTCTGAACAAAATATGGTCTGAGGAAATCTGGCCAGGATGATGGGAGCATTTTATTGGCTGAGCTCTTTGAAATCCTCAGTGTGTTTTTCCACTTTTGTGCTTGGTGATTTTTTTTTTTTTTCTCTCTGAAAGCCAAGTGTTCTCTTAGCTCTAAGGAATGGCATTAGCCTCACTTGTGTGATAAAACAGTCTTTGTTTGTAAGAGTTTTCCTTCTTTTCCCTTTCTTGGTTTTGTTATTAAATGACAGCATGTATTGCTTATAACCCAGATAGGATGTTCTTGGCATTCCCGGAAGTTTGAGAGAACTTATTGCTTCAGGGGGTGGGGGATGTCATTTTAAAGTACATTTGCCTTTGTTCCTTTAAAGATTAACTTTTGGGGGTGCCTGGGTGGCTCAGTGGGTTAAAGCCTCTGCCTTTGGCTCAGGTCATGGTCCTAGGGTCCTGGGATCGAGCCCCACATCAGGCTCTCTGCTCAGCGAGGAGCCTGCTTCCCTTCCTCTCTCTCTGCCTGCCTCTCTGCCTACTTGTGATCTCTGTCTGTCAAATAAATAAATAAAATCTTAAAAAAAAAAAGATTAACTTTTGGAGAGGACCTCAGAGAAAGCAGGCTTCCATAGTTCTGTCTTTTCATTCATAATAATTTGCCTTTGATTTTATAAGCGGGTAAACCTTGAGAGTAGTCGCATGGATCTCTGGAGGTGGATGATTGCAGAACAAAGGAAGATTTCTCATGAAACTTGGTTCTTGCACTTGGTTTTCCTAGGCACAGAGTGTATGTTCTGTTCCAGAACCCTGCTGCACAGGCCATCAGGACAAAATCTCATCTGTGCAGATTTCTGGAGTGGAATTAGTGCATGTGCTCTCAGAAAAGTGTGGATTTACTGATGCTGAACTAATAATCTGGAATAACTGAGGTTAGATGTTCTGCTGGACTGACAATCTTCCCTTTTATAAGTGACTGAGAAAGCTTTCTTTTCATATATATCTAAAGTTGGAAGAGCAGCTGTTGGATGGCCAGAGGTTTTAAGTCACAGCACTGCCTCTCTGCCGTACTCTGAGCTCCTCTGAAGGCTTTCACCCCTGTGGGCCTCAGTTTCTCCATCTGATAAATGGGACAGAAAATGAGCTCTCCAAGCTCCCTTCCACATCTGTTATTTTAGGTCATGCCTTCATTTTTCTGAACAGGCTAGCCCATATTGAGAAGAAAATGAAATCTAATTAGATCGTTTATTTATAAGATAATTATGACTCATGACATTCACTGTCTCACACAACAGTTCATTCCAGTAGCCATTCTCCCTTGTATAAAACAGGAGTTGAAGAAAGAGTGGGGTCATGTTGAATATTTTCTGATGGAAAAAGGTTACTCAGAGAAAAGGGAATCCTCCCCATACTTAGCCCCATCATACCTATAATACCTTCAGAGAGCTTTTTTCCTTGAAATTTGCCTCTTTCATCTAACATTTAAATAAAAGGACAGTATCTGGGTCCCAGGTTTCTAGTAATTGGGTCTTTTCTGTGGTCAAATAAATTAGTGTTATTGACTTGTTAGGGAGCAGATGATGAGAAGGAAAGCAGAAGAAAGGCAGAGGATACAGGAGGAGATGGAGAAGACGTACATTCTTGATTGAGGTTGGACAGTGTCCAGACAAGACCAACTATTGGCCATTATGTGGATGATCTGACATGACTCCAGACACCCTGCAGGCAAGTTCTTCAAAACAGCTGAAGCTACATATGGCAAAGATGATGGCTATGTGTAGGGATGACCATCTAAACTGGGACACCTCTGAGAGCAAAAGAGCATCCTATTTATACTTATTTTGGGACAATAAGAGTAAGTTAGGAAGAGCCTAGGCAGATTGAAAGTTAGAGCCACCCTGGGTCTATCTTCCCCCAAACATATTGCTTTCTCTTCTTGGCTCATCTCAGGGTAATGGGAAGCTTTCAAAATTCTCTGTAGTATTATTGAAGATCATGGAGGGTTCTACAAGACTTACCTTGGTTCTGTCCAGTCAAACCCCATTATATAGTCCACCGCTAACCTCCTTTACATTTAGATGTATTCAGAAGACTAAGTTCTAGTCAATGAAATGTGTGTAGAATTAGTAAGCAACATTTCCAGGCTGATGCCATGAAAACAACCTCTGAGAGCTACCCCCATGATCTCCTCCCTCTGGCCTGATGTCCACAGCATGGTGGTTTGAATCCATGTGGTTTGGACAGCAGAGCTACAAGGTAGAAGGAGCCTGGGCCCTGTACTTGAGAGCCTCACCTCGGTCAGGAGACCCAGTTTAAGATTTCACATGTGTGAGAAGTAAACCTGTCCTACACCACTGAGACTTTAGAGGTGACCTGTTACAACAGGAAAACGAGCATTATCATCACTAAATGTTATCTTAACTCATGTGCCTCAGGAACGTTTGCCTCAAATATATCAAAAACATCTCTTTCCCTCTCATTGAACTGTAAGCCTCTCCAAAATAGAAACCCAGAAGAAGTAGTCAAATGTAGATTATATTCTAACTGGGTTTTTTTTTGGATTGGATTGAATTGAATCTTATTGAATTGGAGAGAAATGAAATAAATTGTACATAAGATGGTAGTAAACTTCAGAGATGGTACAGCTTACTTTCATCTGGAGGGAACATGGATGGTTTCAAGGAGAAGGTGGTCTTTGAGCTGGTATTTGAAGAATTGATTTACGTTGCATATGTCATGAAGAAAATGATGTTCCAGGAAATAGAAATAGCATGAGCATTTGACATGCCTAAACAAGAGCTGATACTTCATTCAAACTAGGACCTAGAGTCAGTCAGTGAAAAACAAATGTCTAAATTTACTTCAGTTCAAAATATTTTTCAGAGAACTGTTCTGGCAGGAGGAAAAACCTATGAAGAGACAATTTAAGAAGATAGTATATATGATGAGATGGAAGTATGTAATAAATGATATGAGAGCACAGAGAAAAGACACCCAAAGGAGATTAGAGTGAGTTTTAAGAAAAATAAAAATGAATTAACCCCACCATACAGGCCATGGAAAGCCTCCCTAGAACATCCATTCATTATTGTGTAACCATTGGGAGCCTTGAAGGGATGTGGTGTGATGAAATTTGGACATTGTTTTATAAATAGTTGGAGTAATTGAAGATTTTTGAAGGGTCAGTGAAAGACAAGAGCAAAATATTGGTCTAGGAGGAGAAATTTTTTTAAAGATTTTTATATTAGGGACGCCTGGGTGGCTCAGTTGGTTAAGCGGCTGCCTTTGGCTCAGGTCATGATCCCAGCGTCCTGGGATCGAGTCCCACATCGGGCTCCTTACTCGGCAGGGAGCCTGCTTCTCCCTCTGCCTCTGCCTGCCACTCTGCCTGCCTGTGCTCACTCTCTCACTCTCTCTCTCTCTCTCTGACAAATAAATAAATCTTAAAAAAAAGATTTTTATTTTATTTATTTTTATTTTATTTATTTTTATTATTTATATTTTTATTATTTATTTTAGAGAGAGAGAAAGCATGCGTGAGCAGGGGTAGGGCCAGGGGTAGAGAATCTCAAGGAGACCAGACCCTGTGCTGAGCATAAAGCCTAATGTGGGGCTCCATCTCACAATCTGAGATCATGATCTGAGCTGAAATCCAGAGTCAGATGCCCGTAGGAGGAGAAATCTTTTTTTTTTTTTTAAGATTTTATTTATTTATTTCACAGACAGAGATTACAAGTAGGCAAGAGAGGCAAGCAGGGAGAGAGAGGAAGAAGCAGGCTCTTCGTGGAGCAGAGAGCCCGATGTGGGGCTCGATCCTAGGACCCTGGGATCATGACTGGAGCCGAAAGCAGAGGCTTTAACCCACTGAGCCACCCAGGCATCCCGAAGGAGAAATCTTAATAGTGAGGTAGGTGTGGAACAGTAACAGGGAGCATGGAGATGGGGAGTCTTGTGATTAGGTGGCTGTAATTGCCCATGTCAGTAATTATTAAGCACTTGTGCCTGGGAATTATAAATGTATAGAAAAGAATGGATTAAAGCTATAGCAGATGTAGAATCGAGTCTTGATTTCTTCAGTATCAGCAGTGGGTGTGTATAGGTTGGGATTAGTTTCTGCTGTGAGTGACAGAAAATACCAAATAAGATGGAGATTTATTTTTTTCTTGTAAATGTAGGCAGTGTTGGGATTCCAGCTCCTTCTCTCTTGTTACTGGAAATGAGGCTTTCGCTTTTGACTCAAGATGGCTGCTTGAAGTCTTGCCATCGTATGCTCATTGTAGCTTTCTGGAAGTGGTGAGAAGAGGCACAGCGTTTCCCTTTAACACTTACTGGATCTGACTAAGCTCTCATTGGCCCCAACTTAGTCGCATGTCCACACTTAGGTACAGGGGAAGGAGGGAAATACTGTCTTTATTCTGAGAAATCCTATGCCTTCCTAAAAAACCAGGGCTTCTCTTGTAAAGGGAGAAGAGGAATATGGATATTGGGACATTATTCTTACTGTGTTTGACATAGGGGCAAAACACAACTGTTGGGATTGCGAAGTTCTGGAAAAATAGCAATGCCCTGTTGAGTGAGCTGCTGAAAAGGTTGGATGGAAGTGGAATGAGATGTCCCGGGGAGGAATACAGATTTTCAAGTCCTGTCCTTGGAGTAGTAGCTACAATAGGTAGAATGATCAAGTCTTTCCAGTTCCAAGTCTCCAGGTAATTCAGATTCCAAACTTCACTTTCATCTTTTGTTATTTAAATAATGAAACTCTAGTTCCACTGATCTGGACAGCTCAGACAGGCTCCTAATTCACTGGCTCCAAGACTTACAAAGTCTGTGACAGTCCCTGTGACGCACTGCCTGGTCAGCAAACACTCAGGGGGATCAGAATCTGAAAGAAGGACAAAACGATATTGAGCTGCTGATAGATGAGAAAAATAAATTAATAAAACCATGCTGGCCTTTCCCTCAGGTTTCCATCTGACCCTCTGTCCCACCATGGCTAATTGGCTATAGAAGGTCATTTTGTCTGCTTCCCCTGCAGCTTTCTCTGGGTCTTGGGCTTCCCTCGGCTTTGTCCCAGCCACTAGCACAGGTTCCCTGTTTGAGTTCCGAGAATGGGTTCTTTTCATGCTTCAGGTCTCCTGCCCTGTTTCCCAGGGCTCCTTGCTGACTGCACTTTGACTTGCAAATGTCCTAAGCATCCTTAGGGACTCCTGAGCTCTCTCTCAATCTGGCAGGGCTGTCTTTTTCCTTCTATGAGTCGGCTCAGAATTTAGAGAACAGGGAGTATGCAGATCAATTCTTCTTTAGGCTGTGATTTTTTTTTTTAAATTTCAACCGGATTCCAATGAAATTATGTCCTAGCTTCTGATTTTTCCTTCTGAGCATTTTCTACTTTTTTCCTTTTGCTAGATTCCCATTCTGCCTCTGGTTGCACCCTCCTCCCCACCAAGGCCACCACCACTGACATCAAATAGTAAGAGTAATGGGTACCGTTTCTTGCACATAACATATTGTCTTTTTTTTTTTAAAGATTTTATTTATTTATTTATTTGACAGACAGAAATCACAAGTAGGCAGAGAGGCAGGCAGAGAGAGAGGAGGAAGCAGGCTCCCTGCGGAGCAGAGAGCCCGATGCGGGGCTCGATCCCAGGACCCTGAGATCATGACCTGAGCCGAAGGCAGAGGCTTCAACCCGCTGAGCCACCCAGGTGCCCCACATATTGTCTTTTTTAAAAAGGATTTTATTTATTTGAGAGAGAGAGAGCGCGTATGAGTACGGGAGTGGGGGTGGGGAGGGACAGAAGGAGAGGGACATGCAGACTTCCTGCTGAGGTGGGAGCCCTAGGTGGGGCTGGATCCCAAGACCCTGGCATCATGACTTGAGCTGAAAGGAGATGCTGAACCGACTGAGCCTCCTAGGCACCCCTAAAGTATAGTCTTACATACATAAGCATAGTATTTCTGACTGTCCTTCAAGATAATTATTCCCAGTGTTCAGATAAGGACACTGAGGTGTTTTGTGTGTGTTTAACTGAACATTTAAAAAGTGAAATAAGGGATACCTGTGCGGTTAAGTCAGTTAAGCCTCTGCTTTTGGCTCAGGTCATGATCCCAGAGTTTTGGAATTGAGTCCCACATTGGGCTCCCTGCTCAGTGGCTTCTCCCTCTGCCTGCCGCTCCCCCTGCTTGTGCCCTGACTCTCTTTCTCTCTCTCTGACAAATAAATAAAATCTTTTAATAAATAAATAGTGAAATAATTTGTCCAGAGTGACACAAAATTTAGTAGTAAACTTGTGATTCAACTCCAGAATGCTGCATAGGCTTCATTATCTCACACTGCTTCTCAAAAGAGGCCAACAACCCTACATGTTTCTTTTCATTTGACTTAGCCTTGCTAAAAAGCTCAAGAGAGAAATGAAAAAGTTTCAGTCTCATTCAAAGCTACTAGTTTTGATTGAAAGTTTCGTATGAAATGAGATTCATCCCACAACTGGCTAACTCATTGATGTTAGGAATTACCCATTGTTTATCAACTGCAGTTTAAAAATTGTTTCATTGTATCAATACTGTTATTGGTCTGAATACAGCACACATACATTCTCCTTCTCCCCATGACAGAGGGGGCAGGGTGAATCTGGGTGTGGACTTGAATTTTGGAGGTCTGAAATTTCATCCATTATTTTTTTTTAAGATTTTATTTATTTACTTGACAGAGAGATTACAAGTAGGCAGAGAGCCAGGCAAAGAGAGAGAGAAGAAGCAGGCTCCCCGCTGAGCAGAGAGCCCGATGCGTGGCTCGATCCCAGGACTCTGAGATCATGATCTGAGCCGAAGGCAGAGGCTCAATCCACTGAGCCACCCAGGTGTCCCTCATCCATGTTTTAAAACATAGACAGAACCTACTACCAAGTTGATCAATGATATTCATGGAAAATACATCTATACCTGATTCTAAGATAATAAATAACAGTAAAAAAAAAAAAGGGAATACAAGAAGTGTCCTCACTTACATGTGCATCACAGCAATTTGTGATGGAAGGGAATCATTCCTTAGACAGTTACAGTGCTGCTTCAATAGTTGGCCTATTTGTCAAATACCAGATTGTTTTTAAATGGATTAGCACTGGGTGTTACACACAAACAGTGAATCATGGAACACAACATCAAAAACTAATGATGCAGTATATGGTGACTAACATAACATAAAAATAACAAAAACAACAACAAAACAAATTAGCGATATTCTATCACTATTTCTTTGTCTTGAGGTCACCCCAATATTGCTCTTCAAAAATAATCACTTATAGGGGCACCTCGGTCTTAGTCAGTTGAGCATCCCATTCTTGATTTCAGCTTAGGTCATGATCTCAGGATCATGAGATCGAGCCCCACATCGGGGAGTCTATTTGAGGATTCTCCCTCTCCCACTCCTCTCTCTCTGTCCTTCTCCCCGCTTGTACTCTCTCTCTAAAATAAACACAGAAAACTTTTTTTTTTAAGTATATGAAGAAATTGCTGAAGCCATGAGAAGACCAAGGATAGGTGACAGCTAAATGGAATATGGGATCCTGATGAGATCCTGGGAACAGAGAAAGGACTTCAAGTTAAACACATAGGGAATCTGAGTAAAGTATGGACCTTAGTTAATAATAATGTATCAATGCTGGCTCCTTAATTGTGACAAAGTTACTGTTGAAACTGATAGTGATAATAAAAGAGACTGGGTATGAGTATAAGTGGGAAGTCTCTATCTTTGTAATTTTTCTGTGAAACTAAAACTATTCTAAAATTTATCCCTATCTATCAAAAATAAAGATACGAGGACTAGCACCAGACTACTATTTTTCTCTTCTGTTTCTTTGTTGTCTCCACCCTTAGTGGCCTCTCCATATCAAGCTCATCTCATATTCTCCTCCTCAATTCAACTTCTAAGTATTGAACATCCCAAAGCTCTATTCTCTATTCCTTTGGTCTCTCTCTTTACATTTTCACATTCTTCTTGATGACCTCTTCTAAACGCAAGGTTTTAAATATCATTTCCATGTCAAAGAGTCTTAGTTGTAGATCCCATTTTGACCCTCTTCAGAATTCAATTTATATCCAGTCACCTACTTGGCATCTCCCCATAAATGCTCGCTCTGCCATCTCAAATGGGACTCTTGACATCACTTCATGCACCAGAGATGCTCTTCCTCAGTCCCCTGTGTCATCTTAATAGCTGTCAACGTTGAATCACTCAGGCCAAAAAAAGGTAGGAGTTACCTTTGATCTGTGATCTTCAACTTCCCTCATTCATTCCATCAGCATGTTCTCTTCACTTTTCCTTTTAGTGATATGGTGCCCATCTTCTTCTATTTTCACCAACACAACCCTAGTTGAAGCCACTGGGTCACGACCTAAATTCTCAGCCTCGTCGTGAACCTCTCTTTCCATGCATCGACTGTGGTTCACCCATAGTGCTTACTTCTTTGTTTTTTGGCAAGCCCAACTCCTTCTTGCCTTCTTGGCATCTTGAATCCACCTGAAACAGTGCTCCTTATCTTCATGAGGCCAGATCTTTACTGTCATTTAGATCTCAGATTAAGGGCGCCTGGGTGGCTCAGTTGGTTAAGCGACTGCCTTTAGCTCAGGTCATGATCCTGGAGTCTCAGGATCGAGTCCTGCATTGGGCTCCCTGCTCAGCAGGGAATATGTTTCTCCCTCTGATCCTCTCCCCTCTCATACTCTCTCTCTCAAGTAAATAAATAAAATCTTAAAAAAAAAAAAATCTCAGGGATGCCTGGGTGGCTCAGTTGGTTAGGCTGTTGCCTTCGGCTCGGGTAATGATCCCGGAGTCCTGGGATCAAGTCCGTGTCGGGCTCCTTGCTCTGCGGGGAGCCTGCTTCTCTCTCTGCCTTTGCCTGCCTCTCTGCCTGCTTGTGCTTTCTCTCTTTCTGACAAATAAATAAATAAAATTTTTTTTAAAATCTCAGATTGTCATAATCTGAAAGGTCATCAACTGTTCCACAGTCTAAGGTGTCCTTCCAGTCACTTTCCTATTATCTTGTCCCAATCTTTAATTATACTGCAGAATACTTTCTGTACATAATGTTCTCTTTCTAGTTTAATTCAGTTGCTTTTCTGTTCCTGTCTCCCTCCAATAGAATACAAATACTTAGAAAACAGGATGTATGTTCCATGCTTAGGACACTGCCTGACAGTTGTAGGTACTCAGTGATGTTTGTTGAAATATTGACAGTGACAAGTGAGAAGTAGATGCTAACATTCTGAAATTCAGGAATGTGAGGGATCCCAGTGGAACTGAAGCGATCGGGAAAAGTTTCTGGAAAGGAATGGGAATTGGTGAGCCTTTGAGAATTGAGTAAGACTAGTCAAGAAGAAGTAGTAGAAAGTAGAAGAAGAAGTAGATAAAGAGGGAATTCCGGCGAGGGGTGGGGGGGAGGCTAAATAAAGCAAAGGTGTAGGAAGAGTAATAAACACGAATACTTGGGGACAGCAGGTAGAGCAGAAATTTTATAAAGATTATGAGAAATGAGATCAGACTGAGGGATCAGTGCAAATGGCAGAGATTCTAGAATACCAGCTAAAGGGACTAAGAATCATCCATATTAGGGACTTTTCCCTCTTGTTGATTTTTGACCCCGGTTGCATTTGAGCCTCTTAACTGCAGTCTCAACCTGAGCGTTTTAGGTGAAAGTAATACAGTCTGTTTCACCACCATTTTTTTTTTTCTTTTCCTTAATCTCCCAACCCTGAGTCTGGCCGAATGTGCAAGGTGATTCTAGCTTGTATACATTTCCTATGGTTGAGTAGTCAGTTGTGTGGCCCAGTTAGCCAGTGCAATCCTTGATCTGAGTGTTCTGTCTGGTTTTTATGGTAAATGGGGGTCACATAGGGTAGAGGGATAGAAATGAGTCTCATTCTTGTCTGACAACTTCAGAACTGTAAAGAATGGCACAGATGTAAATACTGAGAGACCCGGTATCACCCTCATGCCCACCATACTTTTAAATGAAACACATTGAGCTAAATAAAAGGGTTTGCTCTGGCTTTGATTTCCCCAGGCAGAGTATCAGCTCCTGGTGCTCCTCCCTCTGCCAAGTGAGCGTGGGCCCGTCTACCATCTTGAAACTGCTTTTGTTGACATTCCCACTGACCACAAATACAGGCATCACACCAACAAGTCTTTGGATGTAAACTAAAACCTCCCAGGGATTGTTTGAGCAGGCCTGCAGTGTCATATAACATTTGACTTTGTGACAGCATTTTTCCTGCGTTTATCCAACTTTGTTGGGCATCTCTTATCGGCGATGCTTTGCATCCGTAGTGGGATTTCAAAAGAAGACATGTTCTCTGGCTTCAAGAAAGTTAGTGTATAATGTGAAAGAATGACATGGAAACAGGTAAATGTGGGGCACTATCTCCATGCCAAAATGTAGGAAAACTCATAATATCAAAGGTGCATGGAGGAGAGAGAGACCTACCGCATGTATAGAAGTCAAGCACTTCGGGGAGAGGATTATCCCTGGCAAGTCCAGTGGGTGCCACGCAATGTACCAGGATGGTCATTTACATTTCTCCTAGTGATCTGTGCTCTTCTCCATGTTCCTGCTTCCCATGTAGGGGGTATAATAGGCTATTAAGGGAAAACAGTGATTGTCTTGGGGTTAGGGAATGTGGTCCTTCACATCCTGCATCCAATGATAGCAGCACTTTTCCCCCTTCCAACATTTGGTGTTGTACTGATCCAACAGGATCAGTGCCTCCTTATGTTACCTCCTTAGGCCAAGAAAAAGAGTTTCTTGAGGAAACTATACTGTTCAGAGCTCCTCTAGCCCATTTGAACAAAATAGCACAGTAGTACCTATAGTCTAAGTGTGTCACCCTATACTTGGTTCTGTCCTCCCTTCTCATAGACCACCTGTCACAGATGACATGGCACTGACCAATGGCTTAGAAGTGCATTTCTGCACTGTGCGTGCTAACCGTTAGGTGCATTTCAATGGGAGTTTTCTTAAGTATTCTCCCTTCCCCTGCAGGATCCCTCTGTGAGAGTTCTTCTGTTCCATCTTGCACCATTTCCCTCCCCACCGCATCGGTCACTCTCAGTGTTGCTCTTGAGTTTTCTTTTCCATGAGGTCATGAGGTCTACTTTCCATATGGAGATGGTCCCAAGTTGTGTTTTCTCTGAACCTAAGGTATGGATAAGGATTGAAAATACAGAGAGAGGTGAGTTGCAGAAGTTCATCTCAAAATGATGTAGAAGAATTAACAGGTGAAAATATAATTACTTTATGTATGGACACAGTTGAGAATCCCAGGAGTTACCCAGAAATGTGCTTTCTAGACTTAAAGGAAGGGTAATAAAGGTTTTAAGAATCAGTCAGTTCCTTTAGGACTGTTTGAAAAACCCAGCATGGGGGTGTGGGCAGTGTTTATGTGAGACCCCTACAAATTTGGTGATTTAGAATAGAAATGGTATGGAGGGGGCGTGTATTGATTTTTATGTAGACTCTGGTGACCGATTTCAGGGAGTTTGGAGAAGATTTAGTCTTACATATCCATTCTATGGTGCTTACTGATCAGATGCCATTTTCCTGTAATTAGAAGCTCATCTTCATCTCTTTCCAAATTCTAATTTGCTTTTAAAGTAGCTCACTTCTAAACATTTGAGTAGGGCAGCAGAACTAGATGACAAAAATCCTTTCTAGCTGTAAGACAGGAATTAATACAGTGCTACCCGCCAAGGGCTGAATCCAGCCCTCGAGGTGTGTCCGTAAATATCATTTCATTGGCACATAGCCACATCCGTTCATTTCTGTATTGTATATGGCTGCATTTGTGTTACAGTGGCACAGATGAGCCATGGGGGCAGGGACAGTACGGCCTTCAAAGCCCACAATATTTATGATCTGGCCATTTACAGAGAAAGTTTGCTGACTCTTGTTCTAAGACATCCTATATATTTTTTTTAAATTTTATTTATATTTTTTTAGTGACATCCTTTCTATCCCTTCTCTGTTCGTCCATTTCCTCAACTGCCCAAGAGGAGATCAGAGTAATGAATTCTGTGTCTCTTTCTGAATCCCAAGACTCTGAATTTTCTTTTGAAACTCGCAAGTTCTCAAACTGCCACAATGAAAAAAGGGAGAAGAAAATTGAAATATGTTTTCTTTACTACCAAGAGAGGGACCCTTGCTATGTATATCTCCTCATCTGGCAGCGATGACAGCTTTTACTGTCAACACAATGTTTTTGATTAGACACCTGGATTTTTCCCAGGGGCTGGTTGCACGTTAAGTGCAGAGATCTGACGCTCCGGCACATTGCTACAGAGGCTGAGGCTCCTTTATGCTCACCTGTTTGCTGGGAGGAGTTCTCAGCCAGCTGGCCTGGTGGCTCACAGCTCACTGGCTATCAGATGTAAACAAGACGACTAGGGAGGATCTGGCTGGGCAGGTTTAAAATGGGATGCCAGTACTCCTCCCGGTGCTCTGTTGCA
Source organism: Mellivora capensis (assembly GCA_004024625.1). Taxonomy (NCBI): domain Eukaryota; kingdom Metazoa; phylum Chordata; class Mammalia; order Carnivora; family Mustelidae; genus Mellivora; species Mellivora capensis. Next base: position 32,039 of record PISX010015229.1, on the reverse strand, counting down.
AATAAGCCACTCATGCTTGTGGTAGCAGAGCTTTAGATATATTGTTTTAAAGATTTTATTTATTTGTCAGAGAGAGATTTTGTTTATTTGTCAGAGAGAACACAAGCAGGGGGAGCAGGAGGCAGAGGGAGAGTGAGAAGCAGGCTCCCCGCTGAGCAGGAGCCCAATGTGGGGCTTGATACCAGGGTCCTGGGATCGTGACCTGAGCCAAAGGAAGACACTTGACAACTGAGCCACCCAGGCATCCCTGTACCAAAGCTTTAAATGAGATGCCTTTGAAATATGCTGTCCTAGCTTTCCAAATGCCCCAACAGTATGAGGCATTCAGAAACTCATTGTATGAAACGCCTTCCTTTTCTTCCCATCTAGCCTGCAGGTATCATATTCTGTAATTGACAGATGGCACGTGGGCCCAGGCCTGATTGATTTGTGCAGGGCAAGTTTGGATCCTTCACAGGGCATGTCAAAGAAAGCAAACGAAGCTTTGCAGTTCTGTCGTTAGAACAGACTTCATTCAGATAGTCTGATTGTCTTGCCACCTGCTGAACTCTTACATGATTTCACTTCTGAATGGATGGGGTAGCGGAAGGATCAATGACGGGACGTGAAGGGAGAGCAAGACGTTCTGCAGCTCTGTGGCTGGAACGGAAGCTTGCGCTGATACTCCTGTCCGTTGCAATACTTGCAATTATCCAAGGTCTTCGTTTTCTTCTACCTTTTAAATGACATCTCCTGGGATGCCTGGGCTGGGGGCTCAGTGGGTTAAGCCTCTGCCTTTGGCTCAGGTCATGATCTCAGGGTCCTGGGATCGAGTCCCGCATCGGGCCCCTTGCTCAGCAGGGAGCCTGCTTCTCCGTCTGCCTGCCGCTCCCTCTGCTTGTGCTCTCTCTGTCTCTTTCTCTCTGACAAATAAATAAGTAAAATCTTTATTTAAAAAAAGTGACTTCTCTTAAATCAGTGCTTCAGTCAGATTGATTGGTCTTCCTTATGAGGGGCCTCTGTATGTGTGTGCAGGGAATGGGGGATGCCTATATATACAGAAGGAAGAGAGTGAGAATATGAATGTGTCTAAAAATCTGAAAACTTAGTCATCTTACTTAGGATTGTATTGGAATTAGCTTTCCCTTTTCATCATCTTAAGAGCAAACATCTTTGCTTTCTCTTTTTTCCTCACTGTTTTTCCTTTGGTGAAAATGATAGTTTCTCAAGGATATGGTCAAATGGCAAGATAAAGAAAAAAATACTGAAATATGTACTGCGGTGGCATGTGGATTTGACACTACAATTTAGATATATAGGGAAATGTGCCTTATCCTGTGATTAGTGTTCAACATGATGCTTTATCCTCATTTATCATAGATAAATGGTGCCATAAATAATCTCATTAGGTCAGTGGTTGACAAGAGGGGCAGCATGAGATTGTTTTATTCTGATTTTTTTTAAGATTGTATTTATTTATTTGAGAGAGTGAGAGAGAAAAGCAGGGGGAGGGAGAAGCAGACTCCCCGCCAATTAGGAAACCTGATGTGGGGCTCGATCCTAGGACCCTGGGATCATAACCTGAACCAAAGTCAGATGCTTAACTGACTGAGCCACCCAGGCATCCTTGTGACATTGTTTGAATGAAAGATACTGCATTTAGCACCAACTGGGTCAGGACAGGCTGAGAACATGCTCTAAAATGTATTTGACAGTTTCGAACAGTGATACATTGTCCTATGTCCCAGCCAACATTCAAGTGAGTGTAAACTTTTATTTATGTGAGCATATAAACTCCCTGTTGCATATGAACACAAAGTATCCCTTACATAGTTTCAGTATATCCTCTTCTCCAGCAATGCAAATACTGTGTAAATCAAGGGAAGATGGTACTTCATTTTGTTCTGAACTTCGTCAAGAGCTGTTCTGTATTTTGGAAAATCCCACCACTGAGAGCAACGCCACTTGTGGATTGTGGCCTCTTCAATAGAGTACAACTATGTTATTATTTCTTAAGGTTTATTTATTTATTTGAGAGTGAGACTGAGAGAAAGGCGGGGGACTGGGAAGGCGAGAGGGAAAGGGAGAGATTTTCAAGCACAGAGCCCAACGCTGGCCCAAGCCCAGGACCCTGAGATCATGACCTGAGTCGAAATCAAGAGTTGAACGCTGAACTGACTGAGCCACCCAGGCACCCTCCCCCAACTGTATTATTGGTACCTGTTTCAATCAGATATTCAACTTCTTCATTCTGGTGTATCATAACCAAGTATTTACAAATTGAAATATATTTTATTACAAATTATATATGTATCCTTTATATTACAGCTAAAGAATTACAGTCTCTTGATTGTTTTTTGAAATTAAGTGCATAAATTAACAGTCACACATTTTTTTTTTTGGAGAGCCACATAGGAAATATTTTAAGTTTGGCAGGCCAGTTGGTCTCTGTCACAATTATTCAACTCTGCCATTGTAGTGAGAAAGCCACCATAGGCAAATATGTGAAGAAGTGGACATGGCTGTGTTTCAATAAAACTTTATAGACATTGAAATTTCCATTTAATATAATTTTCACATGTCACAAGATACTCTTTTTTATTTGTTTTTGACTACTTGAAAATGCAAAGCCTTCTTAGCTTTTGAGTGGTACAAAAACAGTCACTGGGCCATTTTTGCCTAGTGGATGATAATTTGCCAATCTCTGTTCGAAGGCATCAAGCTCAAGCAAACACACTGAAATATGTATTATTATGAATTACATTTCTTTTATTTCTTCTTTATAGCTAAAGTACTGTGTTAATTGTTTGAAATGGATCTGTGTAATTACTATCAACAAAAATTTTTGTAAAACAACTTGGTAAAAATATTTAATGTAAAACAAATTATTGAGTGCTGTGAAGACCCTCACTTGTAATGATGAGATATACACAAGAGTGTGGCTTCTCATTGTGGTTTTGATTTGTATTTCCCTGGTGCTGAGTGATGTGGAGCACTTTTTCATGTGTCTGTTGGCCATCTGGATGTCTTCTTTGCAGAAATGTCTGTTCATGTCCTCTGCCCATTTCTTCACTGGATTACTTCTTTGTGGGTATTAAGTTTGATAAGTTCTTTATAGACTTTGGATACTAGCCCTTTATCTGATAAGACATTTGCAAATATCTTCTCCCATTTTGTCAGTTGTTTTTTGGTTTTGTTGACTGTTTTCCTTTGTTGTGCAAAAGCTTTTTATTTTGACAATGTCCCAATAGTTCATTTTTGCTTTCGTTTTTCTTGCCTTTGGAGATGTGTCTAGCAAGAAGTTGCTGCAGCCAGGGTCACAGAGATGGCTGACTGTGTTCTCCTCTAGGATTTTGATGGATTCCTGTATCACATTTAGATCTTACATCCATTTTGAGTTCATCTTTGTGTATGGTGTATGAAAATGCTTCAGTTTTGTTTCTGAATGTGGCTGTCCAGTTTCCCCAAGACCATTAGTTGAAGAAATTGTCTTTTTTCCATGGACATTCTTTCCTTCTTTGTCAAAGATCAGTTGACTGTAGAGTTCAGGGTCCATTTCTGGGCTCTCTATTCTGTTCCATTGATCTACGTGTCTGTTTTTGGGCCAGGACCATACTGTCTTGATGATGACAGCTTTGTAATAGAGCTTGGAGTTGGGAATTGTGATGCCACCATCTTGGTTCTCTTTTTCAACATTCCTTTGGCTATTCCAGGTCTTTTCTGGTTTCATACAAATTTTAGAATTATTTGTTCCAGCTCTTTGAAAAATGGTGGTATTTTGACAGGGAATGCACTGAGAATGTATATTGCCCTGGGTAGTATAAACATTTTAACAGTATTTGTTCTTCCAATCCATGAGCATGGAATGTTTTTCCATTTCTTTATGTCTTCTTCAATTTCTTTCATAAGTGTTCTATAGTTTCCAGAGTACAGATCCTATACCTCTTTGGTTGGGTTTATTCCTAAGTATCTTACAGTTTTTGGTGCAATGAGATGCCACCTCACACCAGTTAGATGTCTAACATTAACAAGTCAGGGAACAACAAATATTGGTGAGGATGTGGAGAAAGGGGCACCCTCTTACATTGCTGGTGGGAATGCAAGGTGGTGCAGCCACTCTGGAAAACAGTATGGAGGTTCCTCAAAAAGTTAAAAATAGAGATACCCTATGACCTAGCAATTGCACTACTGGGTATTTACCCAAAAGATACAAATGTAGTGATCTGAAGGGGCACCTGCACCCCACTGTTTATAGCAGCAGTGTCCACAATAGCCAAACTATGGAAAGAGCCTAGATGTCCATCGACAGATCTATGGATAAAGAAGATGTGGTATGTTTATACAATGGAATATTACTCAGCCATCCAAAGAGAGACCTTACCATTTATAATGACATGGATGGAACTGGAGGGTATTATGCTAAGTGAAATAAATCAATCAGAGAAAGCCAGTTATCATATGATTTCACTCATATGTGGAATGTAAGGAACAAAACAGATGATCATAGGGGAAGGGAGGGAGAAATAAAATAAGACAAAGTCAGAGAGGGAGACAAACCATAGGAGACTTTAATCATAGGAAACAAACAGGATTGCTGTGGGGGGAGATGCGGATGGGGTGAGTGGGTGATGGGCAGGAGGAATGAAACATGATATAATAAGCACTGGGTATTATAAAAGACTGGTGAATCACTGAACTCTACCGCTGAAACTAATAATACACTATATGTTAATTGAATTTAAGCAAAATAAAATTAGAAAAAAAAGTAAGTGTGGCTTTCCCAACAACTACATCTGAGAATAAAGAAAGAAGGTCATATTTATGGTTTAAATTGTTCAAGAGAGTCAACAATCCTGATTGGGTAAAATTTGGTGAGTTTCTATAAAACTCAGAAATTCCTGTCTTTGATAAGGAAAAACAATCCTGGGCTTATCTCTAATGCAAAGCTGTTAGGTGGTGTCTGCAGTTCCACACTTTTGGGCTTTCAGATAAGTATATCTCTTCCAGACTTGGGACATGCTTCATATCCAGCAGAGTTAGGCTAAAGTTTAGTGAAATATCAGAGTGGTTTTTGTTTTTTGTTTTCTGGTTTTTTGTAGGGTCTACTGCCTATGAGTTTTATTTAATTATCAAAGTGGGCATTACAAAATGTTTGTTTCAAAAATGAGTCACTGTAGGGGCGCCTGCTGGCTCATTCAGTTAAGCACCCAGCTCTTGATTTGAGCTCACGTCATGATTTCAGGGTCCTGGGATTGAGCCCTATGTCGGGCTCCACGCTAAGCACAGAGTTGGTTTGACATTCTCTCTCTCCCTCTGCCTCTTCCCCCTCTTTCTCTCTCTCTCTCTGTCTGTCTAAAATAAATAAATAAAATATTTTTTTAAAAAATGGGCCACTGGGTGTGAGTGCATTAGGAGAATCTGATCTCACAGATTTCTAAACCTTTGGGATTCCCCTCTTTCTCCTATGATGACCCTCCAATGATCTGGGAAGGAAGGGAAGGGTGGATTATTCAATATTAAGGCCAGAGGAAGCATCAGAATTGTTCTGAACCAGAGAAATGTCCACTGTCCACCTAATTGGTAAACTTTCCAACCATATAACTTTTTTTTAAAAAAAGATTTTATTTATTTATTTTACATAGAGAGAGAGAGAGAGATCACAAGTAGGCAGAGAGGCAGGCAGAGAGAGAGAGGGAAGCAGGCTTCTCGCTGAGCAAAGAGCTGGATGCGGGGCTTGATCCCAGGACCCTGAGATCATGACCTGAGCCAAAGGCAGAGGCCCAACCCACTGAGCCACCCAGGTGCCCCCAACCATATAACTTTTGATCTGGTTTCTTAAGTCAGTCTGGTGTAAAGAATTCCTAACTGATTTCAAATCTCCTTGTCTTTCCCTAGTGCCACAAATACCTGGAGTCTCTCCAGCCTCTGCTTTGAGGCCACTTCTCCCTTTGCCTGCTGCCCCAGAACAGATCACTGGCCTTCCATGCAGCTGCCTTTGGGATCATCCTCAAGGGCTGTGGGAGCTCTATCCATTCCACATGGAAATGGGGTCCTGGGTAACCCATTGTCCTTTGATGCATCCCAAGCCCTAGACTTGTGCTGGGCACCTTGGAATAGGATATCTTTCCAGAACCTTGAGTAGGTTCTTCTTCCCTCTTCTTTTTATGTCTAAATACCTCAAACCCCACTGTCTTATCCAGAAGAAGTGGGCTTCTCTTTCACTCATCTTGTGTCATAAACCATTCATTATCACAAAACTGCTAGCCTCAGTGGCCTTAATATCCCAGGCAGAAAATATCTTCCCTCTACCATGGGAGACTGTTGGAGCTAAGCAATGGAAGCTCATATGGAAGCTAAAGGAATTTGGCAAATCCTCTCTCTATGCAAAGCTGTGCTTTCAAATGCATTGTTTTGGACCACATTCTCTCACTGAGAATGATGCGTCTGAAGGAGACCGAAAGAAGAACAAGATTTAAAGAAATGCAATGCAAAGCAAGATTTAACATTAGCTATATCCCCGCTGAATTACAAATACGGTGGAAGTTACCTTATTTTCTTCCGTGGGACTGACAGGTGACATGTGGATGCGGTTTAGTAGTGGAAGCGTCCACACAAATGTGTCTGCCTCCAGCACTTTGGGTTGGATACCCACATGTAATAGAATCACCCCGATGGCCCACCGGCTGTCATCAAGGTCAAAGATTATCCTGAGGTCCCATCCGCAGGAGCTCACGGATCCCTGTGCTATGTGTGACCCAATTTCTTGGGCTTTCCCCTTTTTCTCCCTATGATGACAAAAACTCTCACCATGATGATTCATATTCTTGTTTTCATTTTCTAGGGGCCCAAGGAAAGCTCTTCCCTCTTCTAGCCTCAACCATTTTGCAAATGCCCTACCTCCTTTCCATTCCTAAAGGGTTTCTGCACCCCTTGTCCGGCTTGTGGTTGGGATCAGCCTCCTCTCCTCGATCCCAGTGGAGGGTGCGTGTGTGTGTGCATGTGTGTATGTGTACGTGTGTGTGTGTGTGTGTGCACGCTCATGGGCTTGGGTAGGTGCAGAAATGAGATGAGTTGGAGGTAGAGACAAGTGACAGGGGAATTGAAATAGACTTGAATACAGAATTACTGTCTATTTCCCTTCAATAGAAATCTCCTGAGTGCTTTTTGATAAAAACGCGATGACAGGATATTTACAGGTTAATAATCTATTTGAAAATGAAAAAAGGAGAGGGAGGGTGGCTGCTGCATTTTGTAGGATAACTTGTGGGCAGAAGAAGATTATTGTATGTATATTCACTCTTCTTCCACAGCCAGGACACAGAGATCCTTGGTGCTAGCCTCTCAGTGTCTCTCCCCTTTTTTCCCCCCATACAGCTCAACAGAATTCACCAAAAATCCATGAAGGCTGGTGGGCGTACAAGGAGGTGGTCCAGGGAAGCTTTGTTCCAGGTAAATACACATTTATTCATATTATTTTACTTTTTTAAGGAAGGAATTTGAATGAAATATAATATTATTTCCAGAATTTTGCCTTTGCTGCATGGCAAGGAAGGCATTGCAAGGAGCAGCAGCGTCTCTTGTACATGGTGGACATAAGACTTTTCCATCAAGGGCCAGTTTGTTCTAGAGTGGCAATTTCACCAAGACCCCCTTGCTCCATGGGAGCCTACGTCCCAAGGCCTTCCCCTTTACAGGTGGCTCTGCCAGCAGGAGGGCTGTGGAGGACTAAGGGTTGAAGCTCTGCTGGAATTTTGTTAAGTAAGAAAGAGCCTTTTTTTTTTTTTTTTTTTAACATTAATGAAAGAGGAAGTCTGGAAAGGCTGACCATGACAGTGAGGCTTGCTGGGATGCATGCTGTCACTGATGTCACTTGAGTAGCATCTGTGGTCAGAACTTAGCAGATTGGGCCAAGCATGGGCTAAAAATAACGCTGGAGTGAATGCTGTCACCAAGGGGGTGGGGGAGAGAACTGAAGGCAAATTAGAGCCAGAAACATACAATGGCTTTAGGGTCAAAGGAAGCCTGGAGGGTCCTTGTGGCCCTCCCACCACTCTGACCTTAATCACAGCCCTCCCCCTTCTGCTGTATCAGACTTTCGTGGGGGAGAGAGGCAAGAGAAAAAAACAAGAGTGTTAAGGAGAAGGATGGATGGAAAGGCGGGTGAGATATTTCAAAGTATTTTTAACTGCCTAGATGTGGGATGGGAAGAAATGCAGCGCATGGGAGGAGTCGGTATGGAGTCCTCACTTAGGGGTTAAGCACAGAGAGCTTCCCGTGTCGGTGGAGATCCTTGTACTTGGTGGCAGGTGGGAAGAGCCATGTCCCCAGCTCAGCCCAGTTCAGCCTTGGCTGCTGTCATGTTCTGGTTCTTCTATGGAGTTCCTAATGTCAGCTGAGCAGAGCACAGCAAGTTACTAAACCCCTCTGCGCATCACTTTCTCAGCTGAACTGTAGGACAGTAACTCGTGCTGTTGGGGCTTTCTGGTAGGAGGAGAGCAGCTTGGTGAAGGTGTGGTGGGCAACCCACAAAAAGGCCAGCTGACTGCCGAATAGCCTCATAAATTAAGATTATTAACTGTACAAATTTACTCTGGCACATTTATTCCTTGGCCCAGTGGGCAAAGATAGTTGTCTTGATTAGCTCACCCAGAAATGATCAGGTTTCTAATAATAACCTTGTAATAACTTGATTGACACAAGCTATATTCATGTGGCCTGATCTAGATACATGGCATTTTATCCTTAAAGCTGGGGACATCCCTTGCCAGTGGATGGCATGCTCATTGTTTTTCTGAGGAATCCGCCTCTCATGTTCAAGACGTCCCAGAAACCGCATTCATACATATTTGCTTTGCGATTGTGGAATTAGAACCACAAAGGGCATTCCCTCCAGGTTAAAATGAGTTTGCCGAACCAAGACTATCCTCTGTAGTGACTGAAGTGCTCGTGGATAATACTGAATAAACCCTGCAAAGTGTTGCTTTCCTGCCCCACATCTTATTTTTGATGTTTCCCCCTCCATTGGCACATCCCTTCTCTACACGTGTCCAAAGCCCACTTTTGATTTGGTTGTTGCTTCTGAGACAGCCGCAGAAAAAGTTTTATTTTTCCTTTCCTGTGTTGATTTTAAAAAAACTGAACTTTCCCTCCTTTCCAGCTTCATGGGAGAGAATATGTATAAAACATGCCATGACAGACACACTGGGCATTGAGTGGGGGTCCTACGGCTTCCTCCTGGTAGTTCTGTCCGCAAATTACCTACCACCTCTCAGTTATTCATCTGTTAAAATGGAGATAAGGACCCAGTCAGCCTTATGAGGTTTAGTGAAGATTAAATTATATAATGCAAGATGAGGTGCTTATGGTCATGTTGGACCCATGGTGTGAGTACAAGTCAGTCGTCCTGGGTATCACACTGTTATTATTTTATGAACAGCCATGCAATTGGATATTTGCTACTTTTCTGCTTAGGCAAAGGCAGAGAGCTATTAACTGGAAACCTAAGAATGTAAGTGAGGGTCTCTCAAGATGCTCGGAACATGGAAGACACGTAGTAATTATTCCTTGGGTTGGTGAACTCGACTGGTCTCTAGGCAGTGGCCAACTGAGAAGTGACTTTATCATCCTCTGCCTTTAATGGTCCCAAAGCCCTTTGGCCTCCTGGGAAAGAAGCCTGGTATCTGATGGTTTCACTTCTTAAGCTTTGGGGTACTCCACTCTGTTAAGAGAGGAGTCATGAGAATTTTTGAATTAAGTAATTGGACCTGAGCCTCTAACACACTCAAATGACCTCCTTCATCTGAGCTGGTGCTCAGGGCGAACCGTGGACCCTTTATCTCTTATTCTCATTGCGGAGTATAAGGTCGAGAGTGCTCTTTGCTTTGCCACCGGGGCTTTCTTCATGTGGTGGATGTGTCACAAAGAAGAGGACTTTGTATGACAAGACTATTTGAGCAAGTTTTATTGCCTCATAAGTTCTTTGCAAGAGTATCTAGGAAAAAGTTGGCATAACAGTTGTGAATCTGTGATTTCAACAAAGCTTGTGGTGCCTAGAAATAGAGGATTTCTCTAGCCATGGCAAGCACAAGGTTGATTTAGTAGCAGAATAACCCCCTTTGGTCAGTTCAGAGCACCTGTAGAGGTTCCCCCCTCCATGGGGAGACCATGCTTGGGGTTGTTAATATCAAGAGGTGACTGATTCACGGTTCTGATTCAAGGGTGAACCCACCATCTAAAGAGGAAGATGAAACTCAGAATGAATGTAGTTCTTGTGCGGCTTCCTTAGCATTAAATTAACCATGGAATGGCCTCATTTTCTTAAGTGAGACAACTGAGCTCCTACTGTTGGAAGTGTTTTGAGTCAGGCTTTCTGTCCCTTGCAGCCCAAAGCATTCACCCAGATTCAGGGTTCTCAGTGGAGAAGGAGGAGAACGTAGACAGTATCAGAGGGAACAGCGCTGGTGGAGTGGAGTGGAAATGCACAGTGGGTGTGGAGAGTATCTGCAGAGCAGGGCGCACCATGGGGTCATGCACAAGGAGGCCAGCATGTCCTCAGGGGCCAGACCATGAGAGTCTTTGTGTTTTGTGTTGAAGAACTTACTTTCCCTTTGAGAATGGAGGAATTATAAGACCTTGCTAAGCTCTGGAGAGACATAATCAAATGTGTATTTTAAAAAGTAAGCTCTGGGAGCACCTGGGTGGCTCAGTGGGTTAAGCCTTTGCCTTCAGCTTGGTCATGATCTAGGGGTCCTGGGATCAAGCCCCGCATCGGGCTCTCTGCTCAGCAGGGAGCCTGCTTCCCCCTCTCTCTGCCTACCACTCTGTCTACTTGTGATTACTGTCAAATAAATAAAATCTCAAAAAATAAAAAAAAAAAATAAAAAGTAATCTCTGGCTATAGTAATGGAGATGTAGTACCTTTTGATAAGAGTATTAGAGAGGTGCCTGGGTGGCTCAGTCTGTTAGACATCTGTCTTTGGCTCAGGTCATGATCTCAGAATCCTGGGATGGAGCCCTGCATCAAGCTCCCTGCTTAGCAGGGAGTCTGCTTCTCCCTCTGCTGCTCTCTCTCTTTGTCAAATAAATAAATAAAATACTAAAAAAAGAATATCAGAGGCACAAGGATTCATAGGGAGCTTTTTTCTTTCTTTTTCTTTTTTAAATCATCCAGGTGAGAGATGGCAGGCACCTATACTAAGATAGCCACAAAACAAAAAACCCACAAAAACTGCAAAAAACAAACCCAAAGACAAAACCCCCAAACTGGGTTAATCATGTTATTGAAGGATTCGGCATAGGGTTTGTTTAGTGACATTTAAAGTATATCTCTCTTTCACACATGTAGATAACACATTTGTCATTTAGCATAAATATACACATTTAACACATTTCAGAAAAATTTGTGCCAAATACTGTCTTTTCACATTCCATTTATCCAAAACAGTAGGGGAATCAGACATTCTCTATAGAGGAGGCACTATGCTAGGAGCTGGGGTTTTAAAAAAGAGATGGCCTTTGACTTCTTTCAGTCTTGTGAGAGAGACAGTCGCTCAAAGTAAAAAGGGGCCTCTCAACCCCAACACCTGCTTCACGTGGCTGGCTGTGTTTGGAATGGGGACTTTCTCTCTTTTCAGACTAGGACATCAGAGTCGAGGGGCTTGCTTCTGTTTGAAAGCTTTAAATCATTGACACTTGGGGTATATGTTTTTATAACTTTATGAAACCCTAGAGCAGGTGGAGAACCTCTCTTCTGTCATCACCTCCTAAGGCTTGCTCTCAGGGTGCTGAACCTGACCTCTTTTTTTTTTTTTTTTTTTTTTTTTTAAAAGAGAGAGAGATCACAAGTAGGCAGAGAGGCAGGCAGAGAGAGAGGAGGAAGCAGGCTCCCTGCTGAGCAGAGAGCCCGATTCGGGGCTCGATCCCGGGACCCTGAGACCATGACCTGAGCCGAAGGCAGAGGCTTAACCCACCGAGCCACCCAGGTGCCCCTGAACCTGACCTCTTAAACTCACTCATCCACCAAGCTGTCTCCAGATGCTTCCTTTCTGCTTCATCCTTGGTGGGTAATGACACAAAGGGGGCACCTGGGTGGCACAGTTGGTTAAGCTGCTAACTCTTGGTTTCAGCTGAGATCTTGGTCTCAGTGTTTGTGAGATTGAGCCCTGCATCAGGCTCCATGCTCCGTGTGGAGACTCCTAAAATTTCTCTCTCCCTCACCCTCTGCTCCTCCCCCTGCACGTGCGTGGGTGCACTCTCTCTAAAATAAATAAATAAGTAAATCTTTTTAAAAAAGACACAAAGTACATTCCACTGTTGTCGCAAGATGCTGAAGATAGTGAGAGAGAGGGAGATAGGTAACTCTCCATGACATGACAGCGTTGCCAGGATTCCCGTGGAGGGTGTCTGGGGTTGCCCACTTTGAGAGAGCATGGAGGGCTTCCCCGCCAATGCAGTGCCTAAACTGGGTCCCCAAGGGTATCATGTGTGATTGTGCTACAGCAGAAAGGGAAGAAATGATGCTTCAGAAAGGGGAGGGAGGTGGGCAAAGGCCTAGAGGCTGGGAAGAGAGAGGCTCACTGTGCAAGGAGAGCTCAGGGGACTTAGGGCTGAGGAGGGCAGCAGGAGTCCCTGCATTGAAGACCATACCAGCTGCCAGTTTAGATTTTACCCTGGATGCACTGGAGTGCCAAGGGAGGGATAAAGGCTAATGCAAGATTCAGGATGAGGGAGATGTGAGCTAAGACAGGAGCAGCGGGAACTCTGAGGAGGGTCTAGCCTCGAGGGGCAGGAACCTTGTCTCCCTTTCCCTGTACCCCTCCAGGACATAGCATAAACCTTGCATACAGCAGTGGCTCCTTGTTTGCTAGATCAGCTTGGATCAGAACAGAGGAATTGTTGCTCCTTGAAGCCAGGTGTGAATCATCATGAGCATCAGCATCAAAATAAATCCAGCACTGCCACCAGAAGTAAGGCTACAAGTAGGGAGGAAAAACCTCCCGTGTCCTACCTGTGTCTCCTTTGCTCCTCCCACAGCAAGTTTCACTTCTGACACTTCTGGTCCCCAAATGGGTGGAGCTATGCTCACACAGCAAGTAATTCTGTGTCTTTCAATTCAACTGAATTCTAACACTTTCTACCTGGAGGGAGCGTCCGATCCCACAGGTCAAGGGTTCAGTTCCATGAGAGAGCCACCCCCCCAATTTCAGATGCCGATCACACATAGTAGGTCTCCAGGTTACCCATGACTTCTGTCTGACTTGGCTACAAATCAGAGGTTCCCACACCCTCTTCTTCTGGTTTGATTAATTTGCTAGCGTGGCTCTCAGAACTCAGGGAAATACTTAACTTATGTTTACCAGTTTACTAAAGAATATGATAAAGGATCCAGATGAACAGCCAGATGAAGAAATACATGGGGTGAGGAGCTCCTGTCCCCGTGGAGCTGGGCTGGCCCACCCTCCTGGTACACGAGTGGGTCCTCCAACCAGGAAGCTTTCCAGACTCCCCCCTCTATTAGGATTTTTATGGGGGCTTCCTCACATGGGCATGATCAATTACTCTCTTTGTAGCCCCCCCTTCTCATTCTGGGGAAGTTGGGGGGGCAGGTGGGGGGCTGAAAATTCCAAGCTTCTATCCATGGCTCAGTCTTTCTGTCGACTAGCTCCCATCTAGAGGTGATTCCAGGGCCCACTTTGAGTTGCCTCATTACAACAAGAGGTGCTCCCGGGGCTCTCATCCCTTAGGGATATAGAAGGATTTGGGGAGCAACTGTATGTACAGTAGGCTTCGAGGTACGTTCCCAGCAGAGGAGTGCAGCTGCGTAAAGGCTCAGAGGCATGCATGGGCATGACATGCGTAAGAAATGGAACAAACTTCACTGTGGCCAGAACATAGAGTGTCAGAAGCAAAGTGGTTTGAGATTGGAGGCAGTTGGGAGCCTCCATGTACTTGGGCCACAATTCCAAGTCCTCTACACGACGATCCCAGGAACAACAGGAGGACAGTAAGAAGCCACAAGCAATTCACTCTTCGTCCGAGATCTGGAGAGGCACCCAGGGATCATGAGAGTGAGTTTCTGTCTGAATGATCAATAGAGAAACTCGAAGCTTCATTTCTGATCAGGCGGGGCTCAGGAGGCTGCTTTGGCCCACTGCACCATGCTCTGGTACATTCTTCAAAATCCAGGAGAAGTGGTTTGTGTGGGGACAGTCACTTCTCCCAGCATGCAAATTCCCACCCCTGCCTTGCTGGGTAGGTTTAAAACCTCAAGATTGTTAGGGGGCGCCTGGGTGGCTCAGCGGGTTAAAGCCTCTGCCTTCGGCTCAGGTCATGATCACAGCGTCCTGGGATTGAGCCCTGAGTTGGGCTCTCTGCTCGGTGGGGAACCTACTTCCCTTCCTCTCTTTCTGCCTGCTTCTCTGCCTACTTGTGACCTCTGTCTGTCAAATAAATAAATAAAATCTTAAAAAAAAATCTCAAGATTGTTAGAAGATGCAGGTAATTATATCTATGGGCAACCACCTGTGGTTTAGCACCAATACCTAATTACCTGCGTTGTCTAAAATGGCCAATTTTCCCTACTTAAGACAGGCTCCTCTTAGACATTGGTAAGGAATGCGAGCTCTCTTTTCTCCCTGAAGTCCTCCTGGGCAGGGAAGCAGGCAGATGGTGGGGTGGTGGATGATGTAGGAAGACCTGCTTAGGGTCATGCATTCCCTTCATTCTTCCCTATAGTAGGTGGTGCCAATATTTGTTTTCTATTGTTTAGTAGCAAATTACCATACAACTAGGGCCTTCAGTAGACACACATTTACTGTCTTACTCCTTAGGTCAGGAGTTCAGGTACGGCTTAGCTAGGTCCTCTTCTCTGGGTTTTGTAAGGCTGCAAAAGGAGTCTGTCTCTTTGCTTCTCCTCCAGGGCCAACCTCACACAGCTCCTGGACAGAATTCACTTCTTCACAATTGCCTTTCCCTTAAGAGCCTGCTCAGGTGATAACCAATGCTAGCCTCCCCCACACCAGCGCTCAAATTTCTCAGTGAGGGCTCCCAGATTTATAACAAATGTCAAGTATGAGGGAGAGGGAAGGATTCTCTACAAGACTCCCAGGCTTCTGGGTTGGGCATCTTGCTGGAGGGTGGAATTGTTCTCCTTTGTGGAAACAGGAAAGAAGCAGTGAGATGGGGGGTGGAGGGACACAGCATGGAGAGTCTCCCTGCAGACAACAGCCAGATGCCACCCCAAACTGCTCTTCCAACCATTTCCCCTTGCCCCTCTCTCCTTGGCCCTTCTATCCTCTGGCCTCTCACTCTGGCTTCTGATATTTCTCCCAATCAGATCCTTGTCCTTGCGTTGGGCAAGCTTGCCCTTTGGCTGCTGGCTCACACTCAGTGTTTGCTTTCCATCATCTTCCCAAGCTCCTCCTCCACCTTCAAGGGACAGGCTCTGTTGACACTGGGACACGGGCCTTCTCCCCTCAGGCTTTCACTGAATGATCACCCCAACCCCACTCAGTCTCCCTCTGAAGGGAAGAGGATCTCAACAGCCCCTAAACCTTCCTACCCTCCTGCATCCTTTGATACGCCCCTCTT
Organism: Mellivora capensis; assembly: GCA_004024625.1. NCBI lineage: Eukaryota > Metazoa > Chordata > Mammalia > Carnivora > Mustelidae > Mellivora > Mellivora capensis. The sequence goes on along the minus strand of PISX010015229.1, from coordinate 16,472 downwards.
GATGAGTGTTCTACAAAGTCACTGTATTAGTTTTGTGTTGATGCCATAACCAATTACACAAGCAATGGCTCGAAACCCACAGATCTATTATAATTCTGAAGATAGATGCTCTAAAATCAAGGCCCTCCTGACATCTCCCTTTATGGCATCAATTTCTTTGCCACAAAGGCGTATGCAAGCCTTTCTGTTGGAGTGCAGAATTCATTTTAATTTCTCTAAGACATAAGACTTGTATTTTACACAGAGTCCTGTTGCATATTATTTGGTCAAGGGAATAACCCTCTGCTCTTGGAGGCAATCAGTCCTCACTGTATAAGTTCTTTTATCTGTTTCCTTCACTTGAGCAGGGAGTAGGTGAGAAAGCACACCAGTATGCTGCCCCAAACTTCACTTCTTTTGTTGCCAATCTTCTTGTTTGGGTTATGGAAGCAGCAAGGGATATGGCAAAGTGCTCACTGGCTTGGCTCATCCAAATGTGTAATCTCAGGCCAGTCATTTAGTATCTCAGGCTTTTGATTTCCTTGTGTATAAAACCAACGCCTTGAGCTGCGTTATTTTCAAAGACCTATCCTGGCTCCAATATTGTCTGAAAGTTTACTAATGTGATATAAGATTGGTTTGAGAGATACATTTAGTAGCATTAAGAAATAGAATATTGATTTCATTCACAGGATAATTTTATTATGTTCTCAGTGTCAGTATTTGGAAACGGAGTCAGTGATATAAGCATGTCTCTAGATTTCTGATCTCTGGTCTCTATGTGAAAGCAAATAGAACTTAATGCATGTATTCTTCCCAGTATAGCAAGGTGATGCCACAGGGACTCAACCTTAATTATAAATACCTTTAGTTAGATTTTTTTTCTCAGAAATTGGGATGTGTAGAGATTAAAACTTACTCTGAGCCTGAAAGATGCCAGACACCCTGCTAGACACTGAGGATACGAATAAGAATAATGCTCTCAATCTTAAGGAGCTCACAGACAAGTTTAGAGGCAGATTGCGAACAGGAGGTTACAGTTTATCCTGGTAGAGGATGTGAAACCCGAGTGGAGAGACAAAGGAGAAAGTTACCATGAGCTGTGCCTTCGGGGCCACCTGGGAGGCTCAGTGGGTTAAAGCCTCTGCCTTCAGCTCAGGTCATGATCCTGGGATCGAGCCCCACATCCAGCTCTCTGCTCAGCAGGGAGCCTGCTTCTTCCTCTCTCTCTGCCTGCCTCTCTGCCTACTTGTGATCTCTCTGTCAAATAAATAAATAAAATCTTAAAAAAAAACACACGAACAAACAATGAGCTCTGCCTTCAGGTCAGAGACAGCTTTGCAGATGAAGACATCTCTTGACATAGGGACTTCAAAGATAATGGAAGAGTATGGCAGGTCGACAAGATGGAAAAGGGCACTGCTGGTGTATTAAACATAATGGAATCTGACCTACTACTAAGTAACAGATTGTAAACTTCTTGCAAGCATCTCTTGTATGACAGCCCCTGTTAGGACCATATTTGAAAGCTGTGTCATGGAACGTGCCCTGGACTCTGAAGATCAGCTTTTGTGTCCCGCCCCATTGTGTACCAGCTGTTTGATGCTTAGAAATTGCCTAACTTCTCAGAGCGTGAGTTTACTCACTTGTAAAATCAGGACAATGAAACCTCTGTCTCCAATATTTCTGTAAAAATAAAATGGTAGTAATTGCCCCCTATCTGTAGAGGATGCGAGATCCTAGCCCCCCCATGGGTGCCTCAAATACAGAATATACTGAACCCTGTATCTACCATCTTTTTTCATATATATATATATATATATATGTGTGTATATATATATATATATATATATATCTGTGATAAAGTTTAATTTATAAGTTAGGCACAGCAAGAGATTCTTGGCAATAAGTAATAATAGAAGAATTATAACAGTATGTTATAATAGAACTAATGTGGCTGTGGTCTCTCTCTCTAAATATCTTCCTGTGCTGTGCTCATCCTTGTTCTTGTGATGACGTGAGATGATAGAATGTGTATGTGGTCAGGTGGAGTGAGAATGACGTGGGCATGGGATGTAGGGTTAGGCTAGTAGGGACCTTCTGATGATAAGCCGGAAGGTGGACTGTCTGCTGTCCAACCACAGTTGAGCACAAGTAAGGGAAACCCGGAAAACGAAACCGCAGGTAACGAGGGACCACTGTCTGTATTAGACCTAGACGTGCCTTGTCGACTCTGAAAGACTACAAAGGTATGGCTCTTTTTGTACCGTAATTTTGCACTGGGCTATTTAAGTTGGCAAGGAAGGGCCCTGCTTGGTTGTACTACTATTCCGAGTTCCTAATACATCTTTCTAATCCAGGAAGGCATGGGGAAGCCTTTTGAAGATATGTTAACGGTCACCCATTGTGCAAAAAGAAACAACTTGGACACAAGCACATTTGAAGCTTGTACATATACTCCACTGCAAGGATGGCCGGGTTGCAGCCAACCAATATGAAGCATCGCTCTCACTCCAAGCCTTCTCAGAGGCATGTGTCTTTCCTGGTGCCACATGCAGGGTCCTGGTCCCGTCAGCACAGGTGGCTCTAGCCAATCAACCACTTTGGAAATACTTCTGGAGGGGGGCGCCTGGGTGGCTCAATTGGTTAAGCATCTGTCTTCGGCTCAGGTCATGATCTGGGGGTCCTGGCATTGAGGTCCACGTGGGGCTCCCTGCTCAGTGGGGAGCCTGCTTTTCCCTCTCTCTCTGCTCCCCACACCAACCCCGCTCATGCTTATGCTCTCTTTTCCTCTCTCTCTCAAATAAATAAAATCTTTAAAAAAGAAAAAAAAAAAAAGGAAATACTTGTGGAGCTTCAGGATCTATCCAGTTGGAAATATACCCAGGGAGGCTCTATGGCAGTGTTCCACACAGGGTGTAGGCAGGAAGGGGCACACTCTATCTGGAGAATTGAATTAGCAAATGATGAAATCCCCTGAAAGTTTGATCTGCTCCTTATTATCCTCATGTGCTGGAAATTCTACAAATGCCTGTGATGAAATTCTGCACATGCCTGTGAGCCTATTTCAGGCTCCTGAAAAAGTAGTTTGTTGGTCTGAGCTCTAGACAATTCCTAGGGTGGTTGTTATGTTTTAATAATATGAATATAATCTTCCAGTTGGCACATCTTGGTTACTTATCTTTGAACGAGCCCTGTATCCTACACAGACGGTAATTGGAGGAGCCCCCAGTTGCTCAGTTAGCTTCTGACACACAGGGACACAGCTCTGTATGTTTGTTCCTAGAGGACAGTCCTGAGGGTTTAGGTTCAGGTTCAGAATGGGTGGAGTTCAGGGTAGGTAGGGCAGTCCCTGCCTCCAATCCCTGGAGTACTACATATTCCTGAATTTAAACATTTTGTTCAAAATGCACTGCCACAGTGCTGTGATTGTAAACACAAAGAAGCAGACTGTGAATTACTTCACCTACGTCATTCTGTGTGACTACTTGAAGTTTTTGTTTGTACTTGAAATTTAAAACACTGAGGCAGAATGGGAACTGCAAGGGGTAATATTTTCGTTTGGTCAGTGCAGTTTTCAGTTCAGACATGAAATGTTTTAGTGAATCTGAATAATGCTTTTATCGCTGAAATTTTTTTGATTGTGTGTTTTAAAGCTACAGAAAAGAAATATTGTTATTAATTAACATAGTCATACCTGAGGATAATTGTGTTGTTCAGAGGATGGGGTAGTTAAAAAAAAATAAGCTCCTTAGTCACATGCTTTAGGTTTGACCCTGTATACAGCCTTAGGTTAAGTAACTTGACATTTTCTTGTCTTTTCTTTTTTGTTTTTTAATTTATTTGACAGAGAGAGAGAGAGAGGGAGATCACAAGCAGGCAGAGAGAGGGGGGAAAGCAGGCTCCCAGCTGAGCAGAGAGCCCAGTGCGGGGCTTGATCCCAGGACCCTGAGACCATGACCAGAGCTGAAGGCAGAGGCTTAACCCACTGAGCTACCCAGGCGCCCCATTAACTGGACTTTTTCTGAATAAATAACCCTAAAATGGAGCTCGTGGCTGCCTTCTGGCCACAAAACACATGGTTTCTTTGAGTGAAGCTAACTGGGTTCCTATGCATGGTGTTGGCCATCCCAGCCAGCTGAAAATCCACTCCCTCCCTCTCCTGGCAGTGCCTCCCATTGGAAAGACGTGCCTGGGTTACCATCACAAGCCACAGGTAATAGCTTTGTTGAAAAGCAGCTCAGTGAGTTGTTGAGAGGTACCTTGTAAGGGTAAATACTGCTCCTTGAGTTGTTGTGTGATAATGGGATTGTTTACCGAATACACAGCCAGGCTGCTTCACCCTCCAGTTATAGCTCTTTGTCAGGCAGAAGATAATCAAAGGTAGCAAGATTATAACCCCAACCAGGGATTCTTCTTCCCATACCTGCCAAAGGATGACAGGGAGGTGCCTGTGGACTTTGTTACAGACTAGAATATTCAGCAACATTCTCCAAAAGATAAACTATGTAGCAAAGGCTTTTATGCAACAAGTATCCAGTGCCTGCTGGGTGCTCTTTGAAGATTTGGCAGCAGGAGGGGGACAACTCCCTTTCCTTGACCCCAGGCTGGGGGGCAGGGTCCCAGTGTGGTGATAAGGGCTGGGGGGGGGTGGGGAGGGGGATGGGGGACACGACTCCTTTCTCTCCCAATGGACACAAGCCTCCTTATGACTGGACCCCATGGCAGCTGTGATGATTTTTGCATTCTATCTCTACTTTCCCCGGGGCAAGCTGTCTTCTCCCCTCACCGGCCAGAACTGGGTCACCAGTTCCTGCCAAGTGCCTTACCATTGGCTTCTTTTCAGCCCGGGCTCGGATCACCGATGATTCTTCTTTCTGGAAGAGTGCACATTGCTGTATCGACAGCTTCTAGATCTGAGGGCTCCTTTGCAACCTTCCATACCCATCCTTTGTCCATGAATGGTGTTCCCGAGCCTCTTTCTTGGCCCTTTTCACTCTTCTCATAGCCTTGGTGGCCACCTGCTTCATGAGAACAGCTCCGACATCTCCTGCCCTGGTTCCAGCCTCTTCTCAGTGACATCCTCATCGTCCAAGCTTTTGAACAGCTCTCCCGGCTCATCTTCTGAGCACCAGCATTTCATATAATATCAGTTGTACACTCTATTATATTTTATTTCGGACTCTCTGTCTTACTCCTGGAAAGCAGATTTTTGTTTTCTTTTTTTCCTCCCCCAGAATGTTCTAACACCCCAGCAGCTGCCCAGAATCATGCCTCCTTCTAGAATGTTTCATATTTAGATCACCCCTTTCTCGCATTTCTTTCCCTGGGAAAATATCACCCGGGATGATCAGAAGAAATTCAGCCTTCATCTCATTGGGATGAAAATATATAAATAACACATCATATTATCATAACATTATTTAACATGCCATGCTATAATAACTGGTATAATATACCACTATAACAATGTATTATATACTTACTGATTTTCATTGATGCATTTTGTGGTTGCAGCTACTTTATCTTGAGGACATCCTCCTTGGTTCTGTTTAACATTCTGTTCTAATTCAGACTGATTATGTTCTATGTTGCTCAGCTATCACACTGGCTTTTGTTTTGTTTGTCTGAGTTTTACTTCATGGGTTATTTCTACTCTTTCTCATATCTTGTGACATACTTTTGAATTTACTTTATAATTTTCTGAACTCCATTTTAAGTTTTGCTCTTTTTGGGGGGGCAATAAATGTATATAGAGTGATCAGTATTCTGGGTCCTCAGATGTCCAATGAAAGGTCTTTCTTTTGCCCTGACCCTTGAGTGATAGTTTCTTTGGTAATAGAATTTTAGTTTCAAAAGCACTTTCCTTTGGCTTTTTCTAGGTATTACTTTCCTGTCAACTTGCAAGTGGTGTCCAAGATGAGAAGTCTGGTGCTTTTGTAGATAAATGTCTCCTAACAACCCCAGCTGCTACTGGCTTTTAGGACATTATTTTTATTCTTGAAGTTCAGAAATGTCATGGGATATAGTTAAAGACATGGTTATGTCTTTTTTCATTATTTGCACTCTGCATGCTGCAATCCAGGTTCTAACAGAGCAGAGGTTTTTTGTTTGTTTGTTTGTTTGTTTTGTTTTGTTTTGTTTTCTCTTTTGCTCCTAGGTCTATGAATGCTAAGAAGAGTGCCTGCCAAAAAGTAAGAGCTCCCTGAATCTAATTGGCTAAATGAACTAGTATTCAAGTCACTTCTTATTTTAGGGAAATTTTCTTCTGTTATTTCTTTGATTACCTTCTACCATCTGTTCCCTCTGCTCTTACATTCTGGACAGGTTTGGGAACATATGGATCTAATTTCGAGCCCTGTCTTTTCTTTCCATGCACAATTTCTGCATCCTTTGCTTGCTCTCTCCTCATTTCATTCTCTTTTTATTTTAAGCTCTGGGACTTTTCCTTTACTTACCTTTCAGTGGTTCACCTTGGCCTTCAGCAGTGTCTGTTCTTTCATACAGGACTTTAATTAACTTTGAAATCTGGCAATCACTTTTTAATTTCTAAAAACGATTTCTATTTTTCAGTTTATCTTTTTTCATGAAGATTTTATTTTATGGATCCATTATCTACCTAACTCCCTAGAAGAATACTGATGAGATTTTTTTTTTCTCATTTTCTTCTCTCATCAGTGCTCTCTCTCTTTGTTAATCATGGTTCTTCTCTTTCATATTGTTGACTTCCCTCAAATGCCTGGTGATCGTTGGCACTGTGTTCATGTTTTAAACAAAGGGCTTGAGTAGTTTAGTATTGGAAACTGGTGTGGTTTTCTCAGCAGTTATGCCCACCGGTTGCTATGATAAGTTTCTAATCTTGAATGAGGGGGTAAAAATGGAAGATGCTGATGGGCCCTCCTTTCTTTGAGGTAGAGGAAGAGTTGATGAAATGACAAGCTGGTGAATCTCAGGCTCCGAAATCAGGAAACCTTTCTTTTCTTTTTCTTTCTTTTTTTTTTTTAAATTTATTTATTTACTTTTAAAGAGAGAGAGAGAGAGAGAAAGAAAGAGTGAGAATAGGGGAGGGGCAGAGGGAGAGAATCTTAAGCAGACTCCTCACTGAGTGTGGAGTCTGACATGGGGCTTGATCCCAGGACCCTGAGATTATGACCTGAGCCAAAACCAAGAGTCATTTGCTTAACTGACTGAGCCACCCAGGTGCCCCAGGAAGCACTTCTGAAGGGCATGGTGCATGTCATTATAGCTTATGCTATTACAGAGTTGGCCCTCATATGTTTCATCTCTGTACCGACTCTGTGGTTCTGAAGGTAACTTAGGTTTGCTCAGCTTCTCTATCTGGCCCCAGGTACCTGCTGGGAGGACCTCCACTGCTGCCAATACCACCTCCCCCCCCCACCACCACCACACACACAGTTGATGTCTGCTTCCCTGGAGGGGTCTTCTTCTCATGGCTTCAGCACAGGAGCAAATGCCATTACCAACCTTAACACAAAGGCAGAGGAAGAGCAGCCAAAACAGTTGAACCCTTCCACAGGCCATACTCTAATCCTAGCCCTGTGTTTGGCCAGCTCCTGCTTCCTATCCCTCTGAGGCTTGGCCTTTCTCCAGGGAGCCAGTGAAAAGGTCAAAAGGAAGACTGCTACCTTTGTGAGGAGTTTATTCTCTCTCTTAGTTATTTATCCTTCATTATCTGCTTGATATCTTCAGAGAACTCCTGATTCCTGGCCCTGCAAATGGTACTTGTTCATTTTTATTGGAGTTGTTATATATTTATCCCTTTTCTAATACCTTTTCTGTAATTATATCTGGGAAGTATGGGTGGAGAAAATAAACACACAGGCCCCCAATGATAATGATCCAAAACTGGGATAAGTCCTCTTTACCTGCCAAACTAGTTCTTCCTCTCCAGTTCTACCATTATTTGAATGGCTCCCCATTTCAGAGAAGCAAAAGTTAATGGCCATTGGTCAATGCTGGTAAATGCTTTTCTTTCTTTCTTCTTTCCTTGCCTCCTTCCATCCCTCCTTCCTGTTGAAAATTACATTTCCGTCTAGGCACTGGAAGGGGACTGGGTATATAGGAGTAAATATATGAATATGGCCTTGCCCTCTCAGAGCTTATCATAGTGAGGGAGAAAGATATCAATCAAACAAGTACATGACGAAAATACATCTTTACAAAGTATGGTATAGTCCACAAAGGAAATAAGGGTGAGAAGGCCTTATTGGGCAAATGTCATTTTAGGGGAGCCTTGAAGGGTGAGTAGAATTTGGCCAGCAAACCAGCAAGATAAGGTCACAACAAGATGGAACATGAACATTGGAAGTCCTTGAGGTTGTAGAGAGTTCGGCATATTGGAGCCTGGTAGAGAAATCCAGTGATGGGATTGAAGTACAGAGAAACATGAAAAAGGAATAAAAACTGAGAATAAGAGGCTCATAGGCCATGTAAGGAACTGAAATTTCAATCTTTATTCAGGGGGTGCCTGGGTGGCTCCGTCCATTAAGCATCTGCCTTCGGGTCAGGTCATGATCCTGGGTTCCTGGGATCGAGCCCCTGTGTCAGGCTCCCTGCTCAGTGGGGAGTCTGCTTCTCCCTCTGCCCCTTTCTATGCTTGTGTGCTCTCTCTCAAATAAATAAATGAAATCTTTAAATAAATAAGTCTTTACTTAGTAGTAAGCAAGTAGAGCATTAAGCAGAGGAGCTGCGTGAATGATATATTTTGTTTTAATCTTTTTAACTACTGTGGGGAGAGTAGACTAGAAGAGAGCAAGACTGGACTTAGGGAAAGTCTTGCAAAATGACAGGTGCAAAGTCATGGTGGCTAGTAACTGCAGAGGCAGGAGTGAAGGCACAGGTGACTGTGCTGATTCTGGGAACATTCTGAAGGTAGTGTGGACAGGACATTCTGATGGACTGGATGGGAAGAGAGTCATGGAGCATGAATCTTAAATTTTTAGTTTGAATGATCTGGTGAATGGTGGAGCTGTCATCTGAGCTGGTGAACCATGGGAGAGGTAGATCTGGAGTGGAGAGAATCCAGTGTTCTGTTTCAGCCATGCTAATTCTTACACGCTCACAAAACACTCAAGAGGAGGCAACACATTGGCAAGAGATGTCTGAGGGGAAATATGCGTTTGCCTCCTGCCAACATACAAATGGTATTTAAAAGCCATGGAGTGAATGAGACTGCCTAAAGACAAAATAGAGCTCACAGACAGGAGATTAGACATGGAGAAAAGCCAGCATTTCAGGAGATGGGCAGCCCTGGAAGCCGTTTCACCTTCTATGACAACTCACATTCGTGTAGGAGTGCATGAGCATTTGTATGTCGTAACAAACATTTATGCCACACTTACTTTGTGCCAGGCATGATTCCAAATGTTCTTTTGGAAATGAACTTTGCAAATGTTAACTCATTCATTCCTCACAACCGTCCCACGAAGTGGTGATGATTATTATCTCCATTTTGCAAATAAAGAAATGGAAGCGTGTGGAAGTTTAGCATCGTACTCAAGGTCATATGACTAGTAGATGTTGGGCCCAGGTCTCAAACCCAGGCAGACTACGTCTAGAATTATCCTCTTTAAGTACTGTTCCATGGTGCCTCTTAGCACCCTGCTGTCTCGCCTGCATTTGGTGAGACCCAGTCATCCGTGATTGTGGGAGGTGGGAATGAATGGATATAAGTTGGATTTGGAGACCTTGATTCTTTCTAACTCTTCCCCCTTTAAATCCCTCTATTGCCTAAGCCCGTAGCTTTTAACTCCAAAAATAATTTACATCTGTCATTTCATTATACTTCTTGTATCATTTGAATTTCAGACTTTAAGAGAGATGGAGAGGAGAAGTGAGTTGGGGGAAATCGGAGGGGGAGACAAACCATGAGAGACTATGGACTCTGAGAAACAATCTGAGGGTTTTGGAGGGGTGGGGGGTTGGGTGAGCCTGGTGGTGGGTATTATGGAAGGCACGTATTGCATGGAGCACTGGGAGTGGTGCATAAACAATGAAATCTGGAACACTGAGAAGAAATTTTTTTAAAAATTAAAAAAAAAAGAATATTATGATAAACTCCTAGGTGGTTTTGAATTTTTTCCTGCTCCTATCACTTTCTCCTGTTGCAACCAGATTAATCAAAGCACAACCACAGACTACTATTTCCTAGATCAAAAACCTTCGGTGACCTCGCATTTCTTACAGAATCAAGTTTACATGCCTCTCCCAGTATCCAAAGGCACCTGTAATCTGGCCTCAATTTCCAAGCTCATCCATCACAATTCCCCAGCATGGAGCTACGGCTTTCAGCCAGGACTAATTATCTATTCCCTGAGTCCACCCTAGGTTTTCTTGGTTTAGCAACTTTGTCATGCCTTCCAGCATATTTAGAATCTCTCTTCCTACTCTAGCACACCCCGGAGGTTCTTGCTCCTGCTGGTTGGAATCTGACTCATCCCCCAGTATTCTCATCTTCTCTTCACCATTCCATAATTTCCAGCAGGAACTGATCAGATTCTCTTCTGAACCCTTAAACATCCCTTGTTCCTTTTATAGCAGTCACTGGGTTCTAAATATTATGGGAACTTGTGCATGCAGATTGTCAAGTCTCAAAAAGTCTCTGTATCTTTCCACCACCGTCTAGAATGAATGCACTGTGCTTGGCCAACAGTTGGTGCTTTAAAGTATCACAGTAGTCCATAACCAGATGCAACCTCTCCCTCTTGGCTGCTTTTCCCTGTCTGATTCGTACCTGAAGAGCACAGCCTCTCTGCCGGGCTTTCCCATGGAATGATTCTGTTTCCCAGATGCATTCACAGCATGCAGTGATTTATTCCATGTGTTTCCCAAATATATACTAAAACCAGGGATGCCAAGTGGCTGACTCCCCAGTTAAGCCATTTGCAGATTGGATGAACTCTGCGCAGGACTGCTCCACCCCCCAGCCCTGCCTCACAGTTTGCCTCTCAGCAAATGGCCTCTCAGATGCTTCAGGAAAAGAAACAAAATTGTTAAAAAGGGATTTTGGGGGGTGGGATGGGGTGGGGTGGGGATATCAGTTTATAAATGGGAACCAAGAACTGAAAACTCATTTATTTTCATCCAAATAAGAATAATAGAACCTCTTCAGATTTTCATTTTATTAACACAGTATTTTTTTTAACCATAATACATACTTTCTAACTGGAATTTATTTTTAATAATAAACACTTATGAACTACATATTTTGACCAGGAAAAGAAACACCATACATTAAGTTTTAACTTTATAGTTTTTATAATAAAAGCAAGATATTAAATATATAGTATCATTCAATTTTTTATACTCTGTCATAACTATATAAGCAAAACCCTGGAAGGAAAAATGGCAGAATGAAAAAACATGTACATCTCTGGTTGATGAGGTTATTTCTTTTCTTTATATTTCTGTTATTTTCTAATTGCTTAAAAATTAGCAGACATTACTTTAATGGTACTAGCTTACTAAAAATACAGCTTTTATTCTAACAGAAGAATTGTGGGAAAGGAGGTGGTGTTGAGGTTTTTTGTTTGTTTGTTTGTTTTTAGAAATGCTATGTGAAATTCGGAACTTTGAAAATCTCATAGTCTTTTTAAAATCTGTTTTATTGAGATATAATTTTATAGTAAAAATTTCTGATTTTAAATGTATAATTCCATGAGTTTTGGCAAATGTATACAGTCCTGTAACTAATACCACTATCTTGATATGTAACATTTTTATTATCCCCAAATTTTCCTTGGACACCTTTGTCATTCATTGGCTGATTCATTACTCCTACCTCTTGGTCCCTGACCACCACTGGTCAGCTTGCTTGCTTCTTTCTTTCTTTCTTTCTTTCTTTTTTTTCCCCCAAAGATTTTATTTATTTATCTGAGAGAGAGAGAGAGAGAGAGGAGAGCATGAGAGGGGAGATGGTCAGAGGGAGAAGCAGATTCTCCGTAGAGCTGGGAACCTGATGCGGGACTTGATCCTGGGACTCCGGGATCATCACCTGAGCCGAAGGCAGTTGCTTAACCAACTGAGCCACTCAGATGCCCGACTGGGATCTTTCTATCAATATAATTTTACATTTTTCTAGAGGTTCATATTGATGGAACTATAGATTGTAGGTTATTGATGGAACTGTAGATTGCAGGTATATAGAGAGTCTTTTGTGCATGGTTTCTTTCCTTTAGCATGATGTAAAGTTCATCATTTTTGACTGTATTGGTAGCTCATTTCTTTATGTGGCCAAATAGTGGTTTATTCTATACTAATATCCCACATGCACTTACTGAAGGACATCTGAGTTGTTGCCAGATTTAGGCTATTTGGAATAAAGCTGTGCTGAACATTCATGTACAAGTCCCTGTCTGAATATATATTTTCATTTATCTTGGCTGAATACCTAGAAGAGGGATTACTGAGTCATTTGGTAAGTGTATTTTCTTTTATCGGAAGCTACCAGACTATTTTGGCTGTACTGTTTTTACATTCCCACCAGGAGTGTGTGAGAGTTCCAGTATCTCCACATCCTCATCAACACTTGGTCTTATCAGTCATTTTATTTTTAGCTACTCTAGTGAGTGTGTAGTAACATAGCTTGTTATATTTATAATTTTGCATTTTCCCAATGATGAATAATTTTGATCATCTATTCATGTGCCTATTTGCCATTCATATATCTTGTTTAGTGAAGTATCTATTTAAATATTTTGCTCATTTAAAAAATTGGGTTGTTTTTCTTGTTTTTATTGACTTATGGGGGATCTTTATATTCTATGGATACAAGTCACTTACTAGATACACTTAAAACATTTTTTTTAAAGATTTTACTTATTTATTTGACAGAGATCACAAGGAGGCAGAGAGGCAGGCAGAGAGAGAGGGGGAAGCAGGCTCCCTGCTGAGCAGAGAGCCCGATGTGGGGCTCAATCCCAGGACCCTGAGATCATGACCTGAGCCGAAGGCAGAGGCTTTAACCCACTGAGCCACCCAGGTGCCCCTAAAAAAATTTTTTTTGACCCATGGCTTGTCTTTTAACTTTCTTGCTTTCAAGAGCAGATTTTTTTAATCTTGGGAAAATCAACTGATCATGCTTTTTGTGAGCTAAGGGATGCTTTCTTTGATGGTTCATGCTTTCTGTGAGGTAAAAAGTTTTTATTTAATCCAAGATAACAACTTTTTTCAATGTTTATTCCTAGAAGTTTGATTATTGTAGATCATGTTTTAGGGCTGTCATATATTTTGAGTTAATTTTTGCATATCATTTAAGCTAAGGGTGAATATGAATATCTAATCGTTCCAGTTAACATATTGAAAATATAATCCTTTCCCATTGAAATAACTTAATACTTTTGTTGGAAGTCAGTTAACACCTTTTGTGCAGGTCTACCTCTGGACTCTATTCTAGTCAATTGCTGTCCATCTTTTCACCAAATAGACATCATCTTAATGACTGTAGCTTCATAAGAAATCGTAAACTGAGATGATATGAATGCTATACTTTTATTTATCTCCTCCAAAATTGTTTTAGTTTTTCTAAGATTTTTGCATTTCTATAAAATTATGTAAATAAGTCATCAAATTCTTTAAAAGAAAAGGCTTTAGGGATTTTGACAGACTGAATTGAATCTCTAGATCAGTTTGGGAATTCTTGTTTTAATACAATTGAGCCTTCTGATCATGAACATAATACATTCCTTTACATTCATGTAGATCTTTTAAGTTTTTTTTTTTTTAGCAGTTTTATGTTTTGCAGTATAGAGATCTTTCTCAGATTTGCTAAATTTATCTAAGTATTCATATTTTTGATGACATAAATTATACTCATTTCTTATCTTTAATTTTTGTTTTTTTCTCCTATGTAGAAATATAATTTTTATACATGGACTTCCTACCCTGTGGCCTTGCTAAACTCACTTATTATAAATATTTTACACTAGATGATCCTGCTAAGAAAACAAAGTTTAACATTTTCCTTTCTAATATTATGGCTTTTATTTGTTTTCCTTGCCTTATTGCATAGCCACCACTTCCATGACATTGTACAATATAAGATTTGGAAGCAAATATAACCCTCATGTTTCTCATATTAGGGAGAATACATTCAGTGTTTTCTAATCAATTATGATAATGATTAACTATGGTTAAAGGTTTTTAATAAATGTTCTTTATCAAGTTGAGGGAGTTCTATTTTATCCCTTTTATTTTGAGTGTACTAAGAATTTTTCTTAAAAAAATTTTTTTTTTGCAGGGAGAGAGAGTGTGAGCGAGGGGTGGGAAAGAGAGGGAGAGGGAGTGAGAGAATCTTAAGCAGGCTCTGCTCAGTGTAGAGCCTGATGTGGGGCTCTATCTCTTGATCCTGAGATCATGACCTGAGACAAAATCAAGAGTCAGATGCTTAACTGACTGAATCACCCAAGTGCCCCAAGAATTTTTATCTTGAACAGTAATTGAATTTCATCAAGTTTTTTCCTGTATCTATTGAGATAATCATATGGCCTTTTGTTTTTAACAGTTAATACAGTGAACTACTGATTGATTCTGGAATGTTGAACCAACCTTGTATGTAGGGGTGAGAGCATACTTGGTCACAGTCTACTATCCTTGAATATATTATTAGATTCTATTTGTTAATATTTTGTTAAGGATCTTTGTGCATTTATGTTCAGGGATACACTGATCTAAAGTTTTCTTTCCATATAATGTGTTTGTGTTTGTCTAGTCTGGGGACCAGAGTGATTTTGATTCTTGTTTCATGGAATGAGTTAAGAATGTCCCATCAACTTCTATTTTCTGGAAGTCTAAATATTTGGTAGAAGTAATCAATGAGGCCACCAGGCCAAGATAGTTTAATTTTTAACTAATTTAATTTCTTGAAGAATTATAGAGCTATTCAGATTACCTGTTTCTTCTCAAGGAAACTTTGGTTGATGTGTTTTTAGGGAATTCATCCTTTTCATCCTAGTTGTCAGAATTATTGGCATAAAGTTATTTATTAGACTTTTAGTGTGTGTAGGTTCTTGATGACATGCTTCATTTTATGCTAATAATAATTGTGTCTTACAAAAATAATAATTGTGACTTTTCTTCTTTTTTTCCTGAAATAGTTTGACTAGAGGCTTATCAGTTTTGTTCATTTCTCAGAGCCAGATTTGGCATCACTGATTTTTTTTCTATATTCTATTTCACTGATTATTCTCCAATATTTATTATTTTGTTCCTTTTTAAAAAAATTTTGGGTTCAATATTCTTTCCTGTTTTTAGATGTTTTGTTCTTGTTTTGGCTTTTGTGTTTTGTTTTGTTTTGTTTGAGATGGAAGCTAGATAATCTATATCTCTATCTATTCCTTTTAATATAAATATTTCATGTTTCAAATTTCCATCTAGGGCTACCGTAATGGCATACCACATAATTTTATATATTGTGATTAAATTTTCATTTAGTTGTTTAGAAGTATGCAGTTTAATTTTCAGATATTTTGGAATTTACTCAGGTATCTTATCATTATTTTTTAAAAATTTATTTTATTTAAATTCAATTAATTAACCAGGTATCTTTCCATTATTGATTTCTAGTTCATTTCTGCTGTGATCAGAAATACTTTGTATATTTTCAAACTTATTACTGCAATGAATATTTTCATATTTTATTTTTTGGAAAAATACTTTATTTAACTTTTATTTATAGAATGCATTTCCACTGGATAACAAGTTCCAAGTTTGAGCATTTGTTTATATTTTTCTTTTAGTGCTTGATATCACTACTGAGTTTCAGCTTGCATAGCTTTAAATAATTTCACTGAAATTCTTATCTTTGTTGTTTGTATATAATGTAATTTTTTTTCCTATGGCCACTTTAAGATTTTTCTGTTTCTCACTGGCTGTCATCACTTTAGTTATGATTTCTTTTATCATGGTTTTCTTTATGTTCAACTGGTCATGGTTCATATGTGCTTCTTGGATTGTAGGTCTTTTGTTACGTTTGACAATTTTTTTAAAAGTTTTTATTTGTTTATAAACATATAATGTATTTTTATCCCCAGGGGTACATGTCTGTGAATCTCCAGGTTTACACACTTCACAGCACTAACCATAGCACATACCCTCCCCAATGTCCATTACCCCACCCCCCTGTCCCGACCCCCTCCCCCCAGCAACCCTCAGTTTGTTTTGTGAGATTAAGAGACACTTATGGTTTGTCGCCCTCCCGATCCCATCTTGTTTCTTTTCTTCTTTTCCTACCCCCCCAACCCCCCATATTGCATCTCCACTTCCTCATATCAGGGAGATCATATGATAGTTGTCTTTCTCTGACTGACTTATTTCACTAAGCATGATACCCTCTAGTTCCATCCACGTCGTTGCAAATGGCAAGATTTCATTTCTTTTGATGGCTGCATAGTATTCCATTGTGTATATATACCACATCTTCTTTATCCATTCATCTGTTGATGGACATCTAGGTTCTTTCCATAGTTTGGCTATTG